>OW386293.2:64849491-65041090 GCA_936432065.2 Rutpela maculata
TGAGGTCCCAGGAACCCAAAAAAGTTGTTTTTGAAAAATGTCTGTGTGTGTGTATGTGTGTGTGTGTGTGTGTGTGTATGTATGTTAGCACGATAGCGGCGAAGCTACTAAACGGATTTGGATGAAACTCTGCATGAGGGTTTCTTTAGTGCTCCAGAAGATCTGAAAAGGTTTTGGTTGAGATCGGATTACGTTTAGTGCCGTTTTGGCACAACAAGTTGTTTATTTTATCATTACTTACAATTTGTAATTGAACCATTGAAAAGCAGTAAAAATTCCGATTTCAACGATATATCACACTTGCACTTTTTCGATTTGGTTTCCGTGAAAAAAATTAAAAAACAAAAATTTTACTTGTTTTGTCCTCAAAGCAGTGCAATGTACAGGGTGATATTCTAATAATGACAGAGGTGTTCAGTGATTTCGGCTGATAACTCGGGAACGGTTGAAGATATCGAACTGAAATTTGAAACATAGGTATAAATATTGTAGACGGACGGATTACGAGTGAATTAATAATACACCTACGTCACATGACGTCACAAAAATGAAAAATAATTACAACAGACGAACTGGTACAGATATCGACTTAACGGTTGGAATTATTGAATTGAAATTTGAAACATAGGTGGAAATATTGTAAATGGACGGAATAAAAGTGAATTAATAATACACCTACATCTACATGACGTCACAAATAAGATAAATTCTTACAACAGGCGAACTGGTACAGATATTGACTTAACGATTGGAAACATCCAATTAAAATTTGAAATGTGAGTGGAAATATTGTGGACGGACGGAATACAAGTGAATTAATAATACACCTACGTCCACATGACGTCACAAATAAGAAAAATTCTGGTGCAGATATCGACTTAACTATTGGAAACATCCAATTAAAGTTTGAAACGTAGGTGGAAATATTGTAGATGGATGGAATACGAGCGAATTAAAAATACACCTACGTTTTGATGACGTCGTAAAAACATAAAATTCTTATAACAGGCGAACTGATGATGATATCAAAAAATATTTCCACAAGACGAGTCACGAAATTTTTTTTTTTAATTTCCAAGAAATATCAAATTTTCGGAGAAATGTCACTTTTCAGAAAAATGTCAGATTTTTAAAAAATGTCAAATTTTCAGGAAAACGTCAAATTTTTGGAGAAATGTCACTTTTCAGAAAAAGGTCAAATTTTCGAAAAAAATGTTAAATTTTCAGGGAAATTACACTTTTCAGAAATGTCAAATTTTCAGAAAAATGTCACTTTTCAGAAAAATGACAAATTTTCGAAAAAACGTAAAATATTCGAAGAAATGTCACCTTTCAGAAAAATGCCAAATGTTTGAAAATTGTCAAATTTTCGGAGTAATGTCACTTCAGAAAAATGTCAAATTTTCGAATTTTTCAGAGAAATGTCACTTTTCAGAAAAATGTCAAAATTTCAGAAAAATGTCAAAAATTCAGGAAAATGTCAAATTTTCGGAAAAATGTCACTTCAGAAAAATGTCAAATTTTCGAAAAAACGTCAAATATTCGAAGAAATGTCACCTTTCAGAAAAATGCCAAATGTTTGAAAATTGTCAAATTTTCGGAGTAATGTCACTTCAGAAAAATGTCAAATTTTCGAAAAAATGTCAAATTCTCCAAAAAATGTCAAATTTTCAGAGAAATGTCACTTTTCAGAAAAATGTCAAAATTTCAGAAAAATGTCAAAAATTCAGGAAAATGTCAAATTTTCGGAAAAATGTCACTTTTCAGAAAAATGTCAAATTTTCGAAAAAACGTCAAATTTTCGAAGAAATGTCACCTTTCAGAAAATGTCAAATGTTTGAAAATTGTCAAATTTTCGGACTAATGTCACCAGAAAAATGTCAAATTTTCGAAAAAATGTCAAATTTTCGAAAAAATGTCAAATTTTCGAAAAAATGTCAAATTTTCAGAAAAATGTCAAAAATTCAGGAAAATGCCAAATTTTCGGAAAAATGTCACTTCAGAAAAATGTCAAATTTTCGAAAAAACGTCAAATATTCGAAGAAATGTCACCTTTCAGAAAAATGTCAAATGTTTGAAAATTGTCAAATTTTCGGACTAATGTCACCAGAAAAATGTCAAATTTTCGAAAAAATGTCAAATTTTCCAAAAAATGTCAAATTTTCAGAGAAATGTCACTTTTCAGAAAAATGTCAAAATTTCAGAAAAATGTCAAAAATTCAGGAAAATGTCAAATTTTCGGAAAAATGTCACTTTTCGGAAAAATGTCAAATTTTCGAAAAAATGTCAAATTTTCGAAGAAATGTCACCTTTCAGAAAAATGTCAAATGTTTGAAAATTGCCAAATTTTCGGAGTAATGTCACTTCAGAAAAATGTCAAATTTTCGAAAAAACGTCAAATGTCACCTTTCAGAAAAATGTCAAATGTTTGAAAATTGTCAAATTTTTGGAGAAATGTCACTTCAGAAAAATGTCAAATTTTCGGAAAAATGTCACTTTTCAGAAAAATGTCAAATTTTCAGAAAAATGTCAAATTTTATTAAATGGACTCAAAGGAAAATTCCAAAAAATACTACGGGTCCATTTGTGGTATAAGTTCTCTGCTAGTGTGTTAAAGCGTGCAGACTGTATACTGAGTATTTTTGACGTGTCAAGTGCATCGAGAGATTACAAGTTTTTTCGACGTTTATAAAGCCCACGGATGGTGTGAGAGGCCATCCTGAACCGCTTACAAGCCCTACAAGTGTAAGCAACCCCACCGGAACGCTTTCGGTGAGTTTTTTCCAATAAAACTTTAAAAATGACAGTGACGTTATATTTTAAAAACTATTTCCGCTACTTCCGGCATTCCGCCGGAAATTCTTCCGGCAACATAACCTAAAAATAGTACTACATAACCTAAAAAAAATTTAAGACATTGGTACCAACCTAAACATTTTTCAAAAACCAAATTCCCCAGAGAAACATTGGAACCAAAAATTTGGCAGCTATCACTTCCCCGACCGATTTAGTGAAAAATTGGTCGAGGCCAAAAGATAAAACAAAATATGCCAACTCAAACTTAAACGATCCACCATGAACACTACCCTGGCTACATCTGGCAGGGAAGCTGTCCACCAAGAGTTATATGTTTTTTTCCAAAGATGGCCATCCCTGCCATCCATCCCATTACCAACGAACAGGTTTTTTCGTTTAGTTGTTTCCCGTATCAATAATCCAAATTATTAAGTGCTCTTGCCTACGAACGTTTTTATAGAATTGTGTTTATTTTTAATTAATTTTAGGTCCATGTGGACACATTATAATTTTAACCTAGTATTTAAGCCTGCCTACAGAATTTTTCTCCAAGCCAAACCGGACCTACCCCGTCCAGCCTCACACTCGCCACGGCGGTGTTCATCGTGGTTGTCTGGCTGGCCCCGGACTAGGATCCGATGAAGCATATATTTGTATTAAAAACATTGAATAAAATATTCATGTTGTGCAGACTATAAATTTAACACTCAAGTTCTTAGGTCCAAATCCCACCGAACGCAAGACTTTTTTTCTGATTTAATACGAAAAAAATATTTCAACTTAATAAATATAATTAAATGAGATCGTTCATATTGTTTAGTGTTCTTTTCGGCTTCAAAGATTCACCGGGTGGGGAGGTTCCAGCCGCTTCCAGTAGCTGCCGATTTTTTATCGTTCAAATAGGCTTAAAATGTCATGAACCGTCGAGATTTTAAGTTTGAGCGAAAAAAAAATTTCTGTCTGTCTGTCGGTCTGTCTGTAACTTTTTTTGTGCGCACGTTTACTCTGGAACCGTTTAAGATATTGACTTGAAATTTGGTACATATATGTACTTTAACGAGATCTGGAACTAGATTATATTTTCATCTTGTTCCGTAGAAGGGTTGGGGGGTAAAGTGGGGTAAATTTGGGGTAAATGGGTAAATCAAGCAGGTAAGAGTCCATAAAATTGGTATTTAGTATATACAAGAGAAGCTAAGGTCTCAAAAAAATTTTTGGCATTAGCCACCGCCATTACCACCCCCACCCCATTATTAAAGGGGATGAAAAAAAAATGTTATTTAGTGTATGTACAAAACCAGAAACCGCAAAATATTTATTTACTTCATCCACTCCCACTACCACCCCCCTATCACCACCCCCATGGGGTATCGTTTTATGGGTTTTTGGGGTAGAGGATTTCAAATATTATATTATTAAAGTTCTATAAACAATTATTTCCACATACAAAGTTTGTGAGTGACTTGGATAGAGAATCTAGATGTGGAAGTAGTGATTCCTTGGGCAGCGGTTTTTTATTTTATTTTCAGTTACTTAAGATACTAATGGCTGACAACAGTGTATATATTTATTACCCAGTAACAATTAGTCATAACAAAAATAATAAGAAAATCATATAGCCTAAGCAAACTTTTATGGTACCTTATATTTTATAAAACAACCCGGTCTTATTTTGCTATTTTACTTATGTTTAAAACTTTAGATTGTCGTAATAAAAACAAATCACTTTAGAAAATAAAAATACTGAATGTCCATTGCATTGCACTGAATACTAATTAGAAAATTTTAATGCTTTTATAGCAAGAGAATTGAAGAAAACATACCAATGAATCTTATTCAGTTATCATTTTAGTCTCTTAGCAGAATTATCTTCAGAATCTGCTTTCAGAAATTGAGTATTGTTAAAATAGAAAATATAAGCTAGAAGCAAAAAAGTCTTTATTAAGTAAAGTAAATAATTTAACATTATTTTAAACGAAACAATAATAAATTAGAAAATAAAAAATCTCATTTATTGCTATTAGCATATCTAGATTTAGCTAGTTTTAGCCAATCTTGCACGGCTCCTTTAATTGCAGTTTCACTGACCTCCTGACCTGCCTCCCTGGAAATGTTAAAAAAGTGTTAATTTTCCTTGGTGAAATTATTTTTTTCATTTTAAATTAATTAAAAATCAGAAAATAACATGTAACGATTACGCACTAAGTTCACCTTTTTACATTTTTCAAAAAAAAGAGTGAAAATTTGTATCTAGGCTTATTTTAACATTTTAAACAACTTTTTCAAATAACGCGAAAAATAAGGATAATTATCTCTTCAACTACTTTTATATTTTCTATATTTTTGAGCACCTAGTATATATTTTTGGCCATTTCACATACCGCTGATTGTAAAGTACATATTCTGTGAGCAAAAAAACGTGTACCCGTAAATAATTTCTAAGAGGAATATTTTGTTTGTAATAATGCAGGAGATTGCCAGTCTTTTAATTAATCCACGAGTTCTATTATTCATCGATTACACAGGCTTACAAAAAAAAAGTGTCTGCGCCGGGGTACTGACCATACCTATCTCTTGTATTTTGAGCCGCTCAACACGAATCTGACATTAGTTTTTCCCCAGCACGTCAGGTTTTTTTTTTAACAGCAAATAAACATATAAATATTACGATTCAACAGACTTTCTTTGCTGTTAAAAAAAAACTGGACGTGTTAGGGAAAAACTAAGGTCAGATCCGTGTTCAGCGGTTCAAAATACAAGGGATAGGGGTGTGGTCAGTGCCCCTGCGCAGACCACCCCTTTTTTTTTGGTTGCCACTGTGCCACACTCAGTGTGGCACAATCCTTAAAAAAAAGTGGTCTGCGCGGGGCTATTGACCACATCTGTCCCTTGTATTTTGAGCCGCTCAACACTAATCTGACCTTAGTTTTTCCCCAGCACGTCAGGTTTTTCTTTTAACGCAAATAAATATATAAATATTACGATCCAACACTTTTTTGCTTTAAAAGAAAAGCTGACGTCCCGGGGAAAAACTAAGGTCTGATTCGTGTTCAGCGGATCAAAATACAAGGGATAGGTATGGTCAGTACTCCGGCACAGACAACTTTTTTTTTGTGGGCCTGGGATTATTCATCAGATCTTTTGCTATCTCTGTCTCTTTAATGCTGTAAAAAAGGGACGGATGGATGTCTGCGCACGACTCGTCCGATGAATAAATGAACATGTGGAATGCGGAATGTTTTCTATAAAAATGTCATGCCGCTGCATCCGCCATATGGAAAAAAATATGGTCAAACTATGTTTTTTCAATTATTTCCTTTCATGTTAGTTCTACTTTGAAATTAGACATTACCAATACTGTAGAAAATAAAAAGAGATACAACTTGTATTCAAACTATTTTTTTCTATTGTTAATATTTTACCATTTACAGCCGTTAGTATGGTAAAAATTTGTGTTTCACTGCAGATTTTGCAATTACACCTGTTCCCGTTGCTCCTACGTAGTAATTAGTTATCAATATTATAGATTATATTATATATTTTCTAAAACCTTTGTTTAAGCAATCATCTTCCTACATTATACAAACATAAAAGTCCTTGTAGAAATTATTCACGGGTCAAATGACAGATTGACTAGAATAATTTCTTAAACCTCAACTCTAAACTACTATAAATAATAGTGATTCTTGAAAGGAACAGGTAATAATACCTTCAATACACACTCACAATCATAAACACAACAGTGCCACTTTTCACAAAATCTAAGAAAAAATCGAAGTTCTAGCAGGTCAGTCTGGTAGCACTGATGTCTTACCACCTCACATGATGCAGATGCAGCTTCGTGATTGGCTGTCTAAGGCGCACTGCGTCGGGAACATTCACGGTAAACGATGAATCGGGAAGTTTTGGTATAAATATGGTATAAATATTATACGTATAAAACAGACATTTAAAAAACGTTCATTATAAACTGGTTCAAAACAATAAATATGATTTTAACAATATTTCTTCATTTGTAAAACTGTTGACATGTATTGAAATTAACTAGAAGAATTTTGCATAACATAAATAAAAATATATATTTCACTGGTTTATTATATACGTGATAAAAACGTTTATATTATAGACGTTTACAGAAAACATATAATAAATATACGATTACGAAAATTAAACCATCATTTCGTATACTTTTCGTAAAATAAACGTTTTCTAAACGACTGGGTGTTGACTGGGTTCATGACATTAAAAAATAAACAAATTAACAAATAAACAATTGTCGTCACCTAAAATAGGAATTACATGTCATTCCATGATGGAAAGAGATATTCTCCAAAAAATACTACTACTGATATTGCGATATGCGATACACATATGCTGGAAATCCTCTCACTGATTTATTCGGATCTCTTCGGTCAACTGCGGCCTCGACATGTGCAGTTTGATAGTAGGAGCCATCAGTATATTATAGTTCGAGCGCTGAGATTTATTTATTTATTTCAACTTGTATTTCGTTTTTATGTATGAAGACAAGATAAGAAAATAAAAATTAGTGATGACACATCTGTGGATAAAGAGCTTTATTTAAAAAAAAAAGAATCATCAAAATCGGTCCAGTGGGAGCCGCTGGCGGAGCCGGAAAAGAAAACGCTTGTGTTTTAAATACATAGATATAGATAACGTAATAATTTCTGTTCGCAAGTAAATTATTCTTACAATTTTTCTGTTTTTTTTTTCACGATAAATGATAATATTTACGTATAAGTAATGTTTTGCAATCATAGTATATTTTAGTGCAAGTATTGATGGACCAGACGCGCGAGACGTACACTTATAAACTCAAAACGATAGCGGGCGCTGTACAAAAATAATCATATCTTTTACAACAATAAAGCAATGTAGATAATTCTTTCCCTAAAAATTTCTCCATTCTGTTCTGCAGATTTCATATCATAGAAGTATACATCTATCTAAAATAGTTTTTAAAATGCCTCGATGTTGAAATTTACACTACACTCTTCTAATACGTCTTATTTAAACAATTTCTGCAGCATTTGTTAACAACAATTTCGAGAATAATTTGGCAGTACCCGAATCTAGAAAGAATAGGCTTTCCATTGGTTTGAAAATCATTAAGAAATGTTAAAAAATAAGCCTCTAAATGCGGTGGGAACTAATCATTTTTCAGTAAAACAAAAATTTCCGGAAAAAAAATTTACGCCCTTTTGTAATAGCTGCCAGGCTGGCGCCTTCCATATTTAGATTCGCAAGGTCATTCCAGATAATGTACGTATTTTTTCAAAACTATATCTTCGAGAGCACTCGAATTTCGCACTCCAGATTCCTGACTATAAGCTATAAATTGATAAATTTTTTAACTTATTTCGTATGTACTCGAATAATTTATAAAAGTGGATGTTTAATTAATATTTAAGAAATGTACGTAGGTAGAGTACACTTAAAATATTCTTTTAATTAAAAGTTGCTAATGGAGAAAATATAACTTGAAACTAAAAAGTTATAAAATAATTATAAGATGACACAAAAAATACATACTTAACATGTCTAGCACTAGTACAAAACTTCTCGGCAACGAGTACAGAAAAATAAAAAATTCATAAAATTAGGCAGGTGCTCAAACGGTCAAATCGCGGGTTAATACTTGAGTCACTCTCGAAATTCTACTTACTTGAAAAAAACATCCACTCGTCTAGTTTTCAGATTTAAATCTTAAATTTTATACAGCCCAAGGAATGAATAGGAAAGTAAAGAGGAAGAGGGAGTCTGAATTATTAAATGAGCTAAAGAAATGTCACAATTTATCAAAAGCTTAGCATTCATTTTGCTATCAATTTTATTGAGGAATAATGTATATGAAATCATAAAAGAGATTAAATAAGTTGTTGAGACTTTTTTTTTTATGTCAACTTTTACACTCCAAATAAAAGACTTGTGAAGTTTACACTAACTTTATTCTTGGTTGGTTCTTAGTTGACAGTGTGGAATACTCTGCCTTATCACAAGCTGAGTTGGTTATTTATACATAATTGCTATCAGCTTGTGGTTATTAATAATTTATCATTTCCAAAGTCGAAAAATACTTAACAAATATTATTAAGGGAATTTGATGATTTCTTATCAAAATAAAAATAAACATCCAAAATAGATAATAATATTATTCCTCCCTTCTTAAGAGATTTGTATATCCTAAGAGGGTTACAAATCAAAAAATCATTGTTTGATCGCATTACAATAAATTTGAGAAATAACATTGATAATCTTGAGAATTCTTTAGATCCAATGCTCGGTTGTCGTGGTAATCTTCAAGTTGGTTGTCAAGTGGGCCTGGGCCTCCAAGGGGTAGATAATGATGTTGGTAATCCATATTTGTAGATTTGGTGAGTTGATCCTTTTGTAGTTTCCATTGTAGAAGTGTTACTCAGCAATAGGTAAGGATAAAAGGGAAAAAGGATGTCGAGGGTAGAAATTAATTCGTTAAAACGGAGAATCAGATTTAACACAATCCTTCGTTTGAATTATTTGTGCTTGTTCAGTTTTCTTTGCATATCTGACAGTTAATTGAGTTTTTATTATTTTTCGTTTGGTCCAACAGATATAAATGACCAGAATTATTATTACTGCTAGTATTATAAGCCAAAGGTAGTTAAAATGTGAAATGTGTATGTTATTAATCTGGTGTCTAATTTGGTGGAGATCTTTTAGTGAAACGTCATCAAGAGTTTTTAAAGCTGAGGGAAGTGTTCTTAAGAAAGCTAGCTATTGTGATAAATGGTTCTTCATATAGATACGTTCTATTTCTTTTTCAAGAACACTTTTTCACTACAAAAAAGTTAATTTTGGTATAACTGGTTTATATAGATCACCTTCTACAGATAAGTTGCAATTTCTTGGCGATTTCAAAGAATTTATAGAGAATAATTCCTCTCAAATGTTGGAAATAATTTTAGGGGATATAAACATCAATATTATTAACAAAGATGATATAACTAATAACTATCTTAATATGCTTGCTTCTTTTGGTTTTATATCCTGCATTAATAACCCCACTAGATTTGGTAAAACATCAGCAACCTGCCTTGATCATATATTTATAAAAGGAATTGAACATAATAATATTAGTAATATTTCATCTGCAATTTATCATAGCACTATAACTGACCATTTTACTACACTATTAAAAATTGAAATTAAAGACGTAATTGAAAAAACTAATGTATGTAACAAACAATTTAACAAAAAAGAAATAGACTATGATAAATTAAAAAAAAATTTAGAGACTGAAACATGGGAGGATATTTATAAAACTAACAAAACAGAAGATATGACAGACTATTTTATAAAAACACTATCAATGCACATAGACAATTATAGTAAAATTTAAAAAATAAGTAATAAATCAAACAAATTAAATGGATCATGGATCACTATAGGGTTGATAAAATCTATAAATAACAGAAATAAACTAAAAAAAGAATGGAGTAAAAACAAAAATGATATTGAGTTAGAAAATAGATACAAAAGATATAGAAATTTAACTGACACATTATTTAGAGCAGAACAAATTCTGCGACTAAGCAGGAAACAGGTCAGAATCGTGGTAGGTCTTTTGACTGGACACGGCTCTTTCAGAAAACACCTGCATACCATAGGGGCGATCGACAACCCCGACTGCAGGTTCTGTGGGGACGAGTAGGAAACTTCCATCCACGTCCTCACTTCCTGCCCTAGTCTCATGAACTTGAGGCACAAACACTTCGGCATTGGATTTCCGGTGCTGGAGGAAATAAGGAACGCCCCTATAGGAAGGATTTTGGCCTTTGGGTTAGAATCCGGCTTGAATGGGGGCATCCAGTAAACACAAGGTCTGAGTGCGGCGACCCTTCGTCGCCCCGCTAAAAGAAGAAGAAGAAGACACACAAACTAAATTTGATTATTATTCAAAAAGAGTTGGAGAAGCAGGTAAGAATATTAAAAAAATCTGGGAAATAGTTAAGGACATAGGAAATACAAATGGAGAAAGAAGGGAGATTAGCATTAAAAATGGCGATGGTACTATACTCAAAGAACATAAAAAAATAGCAGATGCAGCAAATGAATTTTATACAAATATTGGTGCGCAAATGGCAAGTGAAATAAACTCAAATAAATTAAAAATTAATATAAGAACTCAAGAAAATAACACTTCATTGTTTCTAAGAAAAGTTTCAACGAATGAAATAACGCTTAAAATTGCCGAACTTAAAAACAACTGCTCTTCGGGAAAAGATGGGATATCAACAAATGTACTCAAATATATACATAAGTATATCATTGCTCCCCTTGCTTACATTATAAATAATATTTTCACTACAGGAATTGTTCCAAAGGCTTTTAAAGAAAGTATTGTTATATCAATATACAAAGACGGCGATCCTCTTGAAATTGCAAATTATAGACCAATTTCTCTCATTTCTAACATAGCAAAGATATTTGAAAAATGCTTAAAAGATAGATTACTTGAATACTTAGAAAAATTTGAACTACTGTCACCATATCAGTATGGTTTTAGAAATAATAGAAGTACAGAATTAGCAATTTACGACCTTGTAAATAATATAAATCAATCCTTAGATAGAAGTGAGAAATGCTTAGCTGTATTTCTAGACTTGGCCAAGGCCTTTGATACCGTTTCTCATAAGATATTATTAAACAGGATAGAACAAATAGGAATAAGAGGTATTACATTCGAAATTTTAAAAAGCTATCTGAAAGACAGAAAACAATATGTAAAAATTAATGACATCTTGAGTGAACCAAAAATTATACAAACAGGTGTACCACAGGGCACGGTGCTTGGTCCAATATTGTTTCTAATATACATCGTTGAAATAACTAGAATAAATATAAATTGCAAAATTATATCTTATGCAGATGATACAGTATTACTCTTCAGAGCAAGCAGTTGGGATGAAATACATACATTAGCATCCATTGGACTAAGCACCCTGAACTGTTGGTTAAATAATAGCTTATTAACACTTAATACAAAAAAAAACCAAATTCATGACGTTTTCTATTTCAAGCTCCTACCAGTGTAATAAAGAAGAATTAATTATACATACCGCTGAATGTCTTGCGAATGATATATATAACTGCAGTTGTATTCAAACCATCAACACCACTGAAAATATAAAATATCTCGGTATTGTACTCGATAGGAGCTTGAAATGGAAAGCACACATAGAATACCTCAATGCCAGAGTTAGAAAATATATATATCTCTTCTATCAACTTAGAGAATATCTCTGTACATCTGTATTGAAGATGGTATACAGGGCCTTGGTCGAGTCAGTAATACAGTACGGAATAGTGGTTTGGGGTGGTCTATATGATAATACATTAAATAGATTAAATATAACTCAAAATACAATTTTAAAAATAATATATAGAAAAAACAAAAGGTACTCCACTAGTCAGTTATACCAAGATTCTGAAACTTTAAATGTTCGTCTATTATATGTTAAATCATCGATAATTTTTGCTCATAAACAGAAAGTCAAATTTCGTGAAATTTCTCACATATATAATACACGAAATAATGCATACAAAAACTTAGTAACGCAAAAATTTTTTAAAAACCAATCTCAAAGGTTTATCAATTTTTTTGGACCTAAATTTTATAACATTTTGCCTCTTACAATTAAAAAAATTACAAAAATAAAAATTTTTATAAAGACCGTAACTGAATTTATATTAAAAAACACAAATCTCTTTTGTACCCTCATCTAATTTTATGTACTCTCCAATTGCCGTTGATCATCTCGCCCTTTTTAATTTATTCTGTTGTAATAAGTATAATCTACAAGCTTTAGTATTATATAGATATGGGCGGTATGGTCTTTTTTAATATGTTTTCTTCATTAACTATTAAATTAATTCATATATTTATATTTCTTATCAGAATATGGTTTTCCTCGTATGGGACACAATACAAGCTGGTTGCAGCTCAGCGTGTCCCATGAAAATAATTTGTTATATACATATATTATGCACTGTAGCTTAAAGGAATAATAAACTATTATTATTTATTTAGCACAGAAAATTCACAATGTTTAGTTAACGTAATCTTTGTTAGATTGGTTATGATTTTATATTGAAATGTCTTGGGGTGACAAGTGTATTCGACTGTACATGACTTGAGAGGAATTAATACATATTCTGTTGGTGATAATTGTTCTACTCGTGGTTTTTGATAGGATAAAAGTGAGACACTACATACATCTTTTATATTTCTTCTTCGAAATAATGCAACAAAACACTCGGGATCATTATGAAGTTTGTCTTCAATGAAAAGTGTATCTTCAATCATTAACTAAATATTTAATGTTATCTTGTAATCTCTTGTTGTTTTCCTTTATTTCAGTCAAGATTTCTGTAGTTTTGTTAGCAAATGTTGAAAATATCGATGTTCGAAGGTTTATTTCATTGGCAATATTTTTCTCATTAGTTATTAAGGTATTAAAATTGTTCGTCTTCTTCTGTTGCTGTACCAAACAAGTCTTTATGAATTTTACCTATGAAGTTGAATTATCCTCTTTTGGTTCTTCCCATTGGTTTTAATTTTTGATATTCCTGTCTTGCTAGTAACCTAATGTTTTGTTCTTGACGTAATAATGATAGATCTATTTTATAATTTTTTGGACCAAGTTTCATGTTTTTGTCAGAGATTATGACTAAGTCAAGATAGGCGGAAAAGATTGTGTCTAACTCCAATTTGTAAGTGAATGTATGATAATGACTGATTTTCTTTACCTTTTTTCCTAGGTTAAGAAATACTGTGGGGTGATTGACATTTTCGAATGAGATGTCTGAATATACTAAATTAGATTGTAGAAAAAGAACAGCTAAGAATTTGATGAAGTGATGCATGATAATCTGTAACAAAAGGATATTTCAGTTATGTCTTGATATCTCGTTTATGGGAATGGTGTGATCGTAATCGTCACTGGCGGGAATGTTTGAATTTTTTGTCTTTTGTTCAGTAATTTTTGTTTGAGTCGTGATAAAGGTTCATTATCGGAATCTGAATCTGAATCTGATAGTAATTCTTCATTAAGTCGATTTTCGTATTTCGGATCTGATTTTTAGTGTATTGCCCTTTATTTGTAATGACTGAGGGTCCGTTATCTGATAGAACAATAGCAGTGAAGAATTTAGGTAAGTACTGCTTTAGAACGAGTGGATTTTGGGTTTTTAATGTAAATTGTTTCGCCTTTTTTATAAACGCGTGATTGTTTACGTTTCTTGTTAATATTGTCTATTAGTCTTTCTTTGTCTAAAACTTGATTTATTCTGATTTGTTCATATAGGTTTTGAGTTAGGTCTTTATGTTCTTGTATATATTCACTTGTGATTATTTCATCTGATATTTCGAAAGCTGAGGGTTTGTTTAAATGACCAAACGTTATTTCAAAGGGCGTGTGTTTTGTCAGTGAATGTACTGATTCATTATAGCCAATAATCGCGAGCTTTGCAAGGTAATCTAATGGAACATTCGGTTTTTCTTGTATTAGACAGCGTAAGCTATCGGTTAAAGAGGAATGAAAGCGTTCCACTGGGCTATTAGATGTATGACCATCGATACTGGTAAAATGTAACGATATTTTATGGAGTTCACAGTAATCTTTTATCATAACGTTGTTAAATTCCGTTCCATGGTCGCAGGTAATTTTATAAGGTTTTCCATAATGTTGAATAAAGGTGAGTAATCCTTTTTGAACCTCAATGCCTGTCTTTGCTTTGATAGGATACATTTGTCCAAGTTTTGAGAAGGGATCAAATATTGTGAGGAAAATGTTATTTTGGAAGAAAAATAAGTCTATGTGTATCATGTCTAGGGGTTTCTGAGGTACAGGTACATGCTGATATTTAATTTTCTGAGTATGCCGATCATATTTACACGTTTTACAAATTTTACAATTTTGTATGTATTCTTCTATTGTTTTTCTAAGATTTGGCCAGTAGTATTTGCGTGTTATTAACTTTTCAATCGTTTTCCATCCACGATGAATTGTCTGACCTTCATGCATGTATTTAATAATTTTTTGTTGTTCACTTTCATTGTTAACATCTTCTAGTATAATATTAGAGATTATGCATGACAAATGTTTATATGGTCTTAGGTATTTTTGAAAGATTCTAATAATTTTTCTTTCAATAGTTTCGTCGTGAAATTTAAAACAAAGTTGGAATGCTTTGCCTAGTACCAGGAATTGTCTTAGGAAGTTGAAGACTTCTTCGTCTGAGCTTCGAGATTTTAATACAATCAGATGTCTGTTATTTTTAAATGGGTTCTCGAGAATATGTGAGTTTACTAAGGCTGTATCACTTTCTTTTATTATGTACTGATGTTTATAAATATTTAGACAGGATCTCGTGTAAGGCATGGTAAATGTTGGATTAGAGAGAGAGGTATGGACTGTATTGTTATCATCATTAATTATATTTTCTCCGAATGCATTTTCGTCTATGTCATTTAGTAATTCTCGTGATATATCTGGGTGTGGTTCTGGAAAGGTGTCTAGGATTGACTGTAAGTCTGACATAGAGTCTGTGTCGTTATCTATGGCATTAAGTTCTTCTATGGGTGGACGTGAAAGGCAATCGGCATTAACGTTGTGTTTGCCTTTTTTATATTTAATTTCATAGTCGTTTTCGTCTAGTCTGAGTCTCCATCGTATCAGACGAGAATTGGGTTTTTTTAAATTAAATAACTATTGGTGATCTGTCATAATAGTGAAATGATTCCCAAAAAGATAGGGACGATAAAATTTGCAACTGTCCACGCAGCTAAGTAATTCTTTTTCTATAGTTGAGTAGTTGATTTCTGCGGGGTTTAGGGTCCTTAAATAGTAAGATATAGGGTGTCCATTTTGAGATAATACAGATCCAATGGCATATTTGCTAGCGTCACATTCTAGTACGAAAGGTTGAGAGAAATCAGGGTAGGAAAGAAATGGTTCATTTTGAAGTAAAGTTTTACAAGTATGGAAGCAATTTACATAATCATTGGAAAGTATGATTTTCTGGTCTTTTTTTAAGCAGGTAGTCATGGGTTTAGTTATTTGTGCAAAATTAGGGATACATTTTCGATAATATCCTAAAAGACCAAGGAAAGATTTGATTTCTTTTGCTGTTCTAGGGATTGGAAAGTTTTTTATGGCTTCAACCTTTTTTGGATTGGGTTTCACTCCTTCTGGTGTGACTATGTGTCCTAGAAATTCTACTGTTTTGCATAAGAATTCAGATTTATCTAACTGGATTTTTAGGTTAGAGTTTTCGAGTGCTCTGAACACAAGATCTAAGCTTTGGATGTGTACTTGGAGGGATGTAGAAAAAATAATTATATCATCCATGTAGACTAAATATATTCTGTTCTGAAGTTCTTTAAGCACGTTATCAATTACACGTTAAAAAGTTGAAGGTGAGTTTTTTAAGCCAAAGGGCATTCTTAAATATTCATAATGTCCATTCTCAACATTGAAAGCAGTTTTATGTATGGAATTGGGGTGCATCTCGATCTGATGAAAGCCTGAGGCAAGATCAAGTGTAGAAAAGTAATTGCAACGCCCTAATTTGTCTAATATGTCTGTGATGTTAGGAAGAGGGTATCTATCCGTAATGGTTTTTTCATTGATTTTTCTATAATCAACTATTATACGCCATTTACGTTGACCACAAGCATCAATTTTTTTGGGTACGACCCATATGGGTGAAGAATAGGGAGAAATTGAAGGACGAATGATGCCATCGTGTAACATTTTAGTAATTTGCTTTTGTACTTCCTGTTTATGAATAAAAGGATATCTATAAGATTTTGTAAAGATAGGGTCTTCATCGCGGGTTTTTATTTCATGTTTTACTTGATTAGAGAAACCAAGTTTATCTTCAGGAAAATATAATACGTTAGAATGTTTTCTCAAAAGTGAAAATAGTAGGGATCGTTCTTCTGAGTTAAGGTGGTCGGAACGAATGACCTTAGCTATGTCGGTCTGATTTTTGGACTTATTTAAAGGACGAATGTGGGGAGTAAAAGATTCAGTCTTCGAATGGTAAAACATTTAGAGGTTCATTAAACTGTACTTGTGTCATTTGTTCTGATATATTGTATAATTCGACGGTGGCTTGCCCATTTTTGGCTATTGGCTATATGTTTCAGGAATGTTGACCGTACCATTTGAGAATTGTGGAATTAGAATTTCACCATTTAGTATATCCACAGGAACTTGTTTTATTAGGATTTCATGTGAGTTGATGTCATAGGTTTTTGAAGTTTCGTTAGGTGTTCACAGATAGTAAGGAATGACTATAAAATCATTATATAGAATTTGATTTTGAACATCTAAGTTGAGATTCAATTTTGAAATATCTTCAAATCCGATGAGTCCATCATAAAAGTCATGAAAATCGTAGATTAATACGTTTAACGTAGTATTTGTATTGAATTCGTCGAACGCTGGTATTTCAGCCTTAAACTGTATATTTGTCTGTCCATGACACGTCTTTATTCTTGTCGTATCAGTATATAGGCAATCTGGGTAAAATGTTTGAATTATAGAGGGACGTATAATGGTCTTTGAACAACCAGTATCTATTAAAAGTAGCATAGGTGGGTATTCGATTTGAATATAAGGTAAACTACAAGGTAATATGACTGAATTAAGTTCTACAATATTTTCCGAGGCTAGTTCTGAAAATTTACAGATTCGAACGTATCTGGTTCTAAGCCTTCATTATATTCTACATTTATCGCTTGAAATTCAGCTAATTCCTCCGGACTAAATTCAGGATCTGGGGGTGTTGTTTCATTTTCGAAAACTTGAATGTTTGTTGCGGGTAAATTTTGGGGATTTTCATTTGGATATGGGAATGTAGTATAACCATTAGGCGTTGGGTCTAATTCTGAGTGATGTAGTTTTTGGAAACCATATTTAGGGGTATTATTTCGTTTAAATCAAGGGAACTCTCGTCGTATTTGATTTAGGTTGAATATTTTGATTAAATTTTTGAGGAGAGGCATTCGGCTGTTGATATCTTGGTTGTATCGATACTCCGGACATAGGCGTCTGCTGTGTATTTTGGAAATAATTTTTGTTCTGGGGAGGTTTAAAAACGTTTTGTTGTTTCCCAAAGACTTGTTGATTAGTAGGGAACCTTGTGTTGAAATTTGGACGCGATTGTATGTTAATTGGACGATTAAATATTTTAAAACAATTGAATCATTAGTAATTAAAATTTATTTTTTCTTAATTGTGTTTTATTTCATAACAGCACCACAATAATAATACTCCATCAGTATTATTGTATTATGTCAGTCCCTCCCTTTTTGACGCGCTAGTTCACGTATGTATCGATCTTTATCCCACTCGCAGTGCGCTACTTGACTAATGCGACACAGCCGTGTTCAAATATCTATCTATATAGCCTTTATTTGTGAAACGCGACAATATGTTATATGACAGAAAATGTTCCTTAAACACCAGGGAAGAAGTTTATATAAGAAAATTTGAAATCGATGTCGTGAAATGAAAAGTTATGCCTGTGTGAAAGGAATACATTAGCATTTTTATCAATTATTGCAAAACATATATTGTTTTTTCAAAATGTAATAACTCGAAATACGACACTTTTCTAATACAGAATTATTATATGGAATAAACTCTATCAATCAAATCTAGAATCATTCACATAAGTGCAGCAGTTTCCGAGTAATATGTTTTTTACTTGCAGGAAAGCAGTATAAGAAAAATTGTGATCTCTGAAATTAAATGCTCACAAATTTTATCTCGACCAAGGGAAATCGACGTGAAAGCAGCAGTAAAAGTCAGCAGTAGATTTTGCCGAACATGCCCGAATAGGGTTATTACTTATACCTTATACCTTATACCTTATTTCAATATATTTGAAAATGAATAATTTGAAATCCGCTCTCATTACGACAATACTGGATTTTGCAGAAGTGTGTAAATTAAATAAATGAGGGAACAACATTCAAGACCAAATTGGTCCCTGCTCTAATTGAAATACGTACTTAATTCGAATTTAAAGAAAATAAGGTGAATACCGGAAAAAATGTCTACGTAATGTGCATCAGATTTACACAAATAAAATATTGAGAAAAATTGTCACAAGGTGGTTTATACCTTGCTTAAATGAAATTTGTAATCAAAACTCAAGGGTAGACAAATATAATCCCAATCCGCATCAGATAAAAAGTAGCTGATTATCTGTAAAATATGTGATTTTATTCATTATCATCTGATTAGAACTTCTATTTTTACATTCAGTTCTTTGGGGCAAAAACCGCCCTTCAAGTGAACTAAAATATTATAACCTTAAAAGCGCATCAGTTGTGTATCATATGATTGTTGAAAAAAACTGATGGATAATAACTTAGATTATTCTGAAGAGGGCAAGCTTTGCAAACAAACCATCAGGGTAGAATCGACTCCCGAAATTATGAAAAATTCGTTTACTCCTAATCCGCATCGAGTAGAAATTCGCAGATTACCTGTAAAATATGCAGTAATATTCATTATCTTCTGCTTAGAACCTCAATTTTTACATTCAATTATTTCGGGCAAAAACTACCCTTCAAGTGAACTAAAATATTGTGACCTTAAAAGCGCATCAGTTATGCACAAAATAATGGGCTCATTTAGCACTTTTTTTTTATTTGATTATCGGAGAGATCTTATCATTTTAAGACCCTGTGCAAAAAACTAGATTTTTGTGAGACCTATAAATCGTCTAAAAAAAATCATAAAAATGGACCGCACCCGCGGTCGAGTATCGGCCGTGACGTCATTTGATAGGAACCCGCTAACCGAAGCGGCTAGCTGCAGCGCGTTATTATAGTTTTCCAATATTACAAATCGTTAACTCAAGCAGTGTGTTTTGAAATTTATGCGTTTTTGTAAAGAATTTCATTTTATCAACTATTTTCACCGATTTATATTACTATTCTCTGACGTCACGATGTTGGTCTTTAAAAGTCATATATTTCGAAAACCACATACCGGATTCATCTGAAATTTTCAATATCGTCTAATTTCAACTAATACTTTATCCACAAGAAGTAACAACTACTAAATGAAATGCATTAAATGAGCCCATTGTCGGAAAAAACTAACGGATAATAACTTGAATCGACCCCCTATAAAATTCGTTTACTCCTAATCCGCATCAGGTAGAAATTCGCAGATTACTTGTAAAATGTGCAGTGGTGTCCATTATCCTCTGCTTAGAACCTCAACCTTCGCATTCAGTTCCTTCGGACAAATCTATCCTTCAATTGAACTAAAATATTGCAGCTTTAAAAGCGCATCAGTTGTGCATAAAATAATTGTTGGAAAAAAACTGACGAATCACAACTTAGATTATTCTGAAAAGTGCAAACTTTGCAAACAAACCTTCAGGGTAGAATCAACCCCCAAAATAATGGAAAATTCGTTTATTCCTAATCCCCATAGGGTAGAAATTCGCAGATTACCTGAAAAATGTGCAATGATATTCATTAAAACCTCAACCTTTGCATTCAGTTGGTTAGGGCAAAAACCGCCCTTCAATTGAATTAAAATATTGTAACCTTAAAAACTTATCAGTTATACATAAAATAGTTATTGGGAAAAACTGACGGATAATAATTTAGATTATTCTGAAAAGGGCAAGCTTTGCAAATAAACTTTCAGGGTAGAATGATGAAAAATTCGTTTACTCCCAATCAGTATTAGATAGAAATTCGCAGATCACCTGTAAAATGTGCAGTGGTATTCGTTATCCTCTGCTTAGAACATCAACCTTTGCATTCAATAGGGAACTTGCCCAAAAAATAAAATTTAATTGAAATACTCAAAATCGTAAACTAATATCATTAAAACCGCTTAGACAACAAAAATTAAAAAAAAACTCTTCCAGAAATATAAACGATTAAAATCTGTCGGATTTTACCCAGTCTTGAAACGTGACGTCAGAAGGGGAAAGTCGGATGATAGCGTCAAGCGACACCGATTCTGCTTTGGCTTTGACAATTCCACATGCGCATGCTCATTTGTCAGAAACAACTAGCAGTTAACACAACCTAACCTAAAATTTAAATACTACTCCGTGTAAAACATCTTCAATATTCTGAAATGTCACAAAATGCTACTTTTGATTCGTTCGTACCGAGAAGAATTTTCGGATTTTGCCGTGCAATTTACGATTAGGTTTATCTGGAAGACTTCCTCTTTACGACATCGTACGGAAGACTTCCTCTTTACGACATCGTACGGCCACCCCAATCGTGTTTTTCGAAAAATATGAACGTGTCAAGATTGCCTGTTTTTGCAATTTTTTCGGCTCCGAAATGTAAGCTGTTTTTGCTATTTTTCGCAGATATCTCAGAAACGGTGGCAGTTAACTCGAAATAAAAAATAAGGTCTGAGTATTTTCCGCTACGAATCTGTTGCTACCGTCAGAATTTTATTTTTTTTTCCGTTTCGAAGATAACTCCTGAAATGTCGGCCATGTACGGCAAAAAATCGCAAATTTTGAGTTTCTACAGTTGGCAACTTTTTAATCTTGGCTCCTACGCCAAAAGACTACTCTAGCTAATTTAAATAGAATTAAATTTGCTAAAACACTTTTTTTATTTTTTGAATTCCGACAAAAATGAAGGAATTAGAAGGGGCGGGATTTGGGACTTTTTTTTTTGGTAAAATTTCTCCATTTTGTCAGCGTAATTAATCGGCAATTAATTGAAATCGATCTCATATACAATGTTCACTTAATATCATGTACTACTTTGACTCTCCGTTAATCTCGGCCCTTCGAAACAAAGGTTTCTGAGAAAAAATATTTTTTAAAGATTTACATACACTCTCTAGGAAAACGTGTAATTTCCTACATTTCCTCGAATATCTCGATAATTATCGTTTTTTTCGAAAAATTTGTAGACAGCTTATGTAAAGAGAATTGATTGAGCTTTCCGACACTTTTTGTTTTTGTTTTTTCTCTAACATAAAAACAAAAGACTTATGACCGAATATGCAGAGGTCTCAAAGCAAACCGACGCCCAGTCTATTAATTAGGGTGAAGACGAACCGCTCAGCTAAAGTACGCCATCTGTTGGACACCACGCAAGACTAGTTTTCACCCAGTGACGTCACAGTACTTTTCGTGAGGAGTGGCGAGGATTTCCACATTAATTATTTATTGCAAAGTAAGTACTGCGATTTAAGAGCTGATATTCGGTGTGGCGTGTTTTTATACATAAATACACACTTTAATGAAATAGAAAAAAAAATGGGCAAGTTCCACATTCTTTCTGGCAAAAACTATCCTTGAAGTGAACTAAAAAATTGTAACCCTAAAAGTGGATCAGTTGTGCATAAAATAATTGATGGAAAAATTAACGGATAATAACTTAGTTTATTCTGAAAAGGTTAAGCTTTGCAGGCAAACCTTCAGGAAATAATCCACCCCCAAAATTATGAAAAATTCATTTATTCTTAATCGGCATCGGGCAGAAATTCGCAGATTACCTGTAAAATGTGCAGTGGTATTCATTATCCTCTACTTAGAACTTCAACCTTTGCATTCAATTCTATCGGACAGAAACTACCCTTCAAGTGAACTAAAATATTGTAGCCTAAAAGCGCATCAGTTATGCATGAAATAATTGTTGGAAAAAACTAACGGATAATAACTGAGATTATTCTGAAAAGGGCAACCTATACAAACAAGCCTTCTAGGTAGAATCGACCCTCGAATTTATGAAAAATTCGTTTATTCCTAATGCGCATCGTGTAGAAATTCGCAGATTACCTGTAAAATGTGCAGTGGTATTCATTATCCTCTACTTAGAACCTCAACTTTCGCATTCAATTCTTTCGGGCAAAAACTATCCTTCAAGTAAACTAAAATATTGTAACCTTAAGCGCGTCAGTTGTACAGCATTCTGTAAGACCTAATTATAAAACTAATTTGCTTCTAGGATAATATGTATTTGTAACGGATTTATCATACCTACATAAAACTCTCCATAAAGCTAATTAGTTTTATTAACGTCTTAAATTCCATTTAGATTTAAAGAGGCCTTAAATTATTTTTTATGGTTTTAACATATTTGCAATAAAAATGCATTTTAAATCCGTTTTAAAACTAGACATTTTCAATGAAGTACTTATTAAAGGCCGTTACAAAACTAGATTCTTATAACATCCTTGACAAATTTTGTGATGAAACCATTATGAAGAAAGAAAGGCCTCTATAAATCTAAAAGGCAAATTTTAATTCCATAAAACACTTTCTAAAACCTCAATAAAACATTTATTATAAAAATAATAAACAAAATGTCATGGGGAATTTCTTAAAATTTATTTTCAAACAGTTTAATTTTGCTAACGAGGCCGCAGAATGATTTGTTTAGCTTTAACACGAAGTTAAATTCGAAAATTAACTTTTCCGGGCTAAATATTATAAATTTGAAAATAAATTCCGCACGAAAATATTCGCATTCCGCAACTGTCTGTACTAGGCTTTACTGATGTGTAATTATACCTTTTTTGAAAGAAATTATTTCTAGGTTAAGTTTTAAGTTTTTTATATCAAATGTCAATGCGGTTCGTCTTGGAGGTGGTTCTTTTAAATCCCAAACGTTTTATTATTTAACATTAATATAAATAAGGCGATTAAATAAATAAATAAATAAAATGACAGCTTTTATCAAGTCCATGTGATCTTCGCCAAGTGCATTTGCATTTATGTAAGGAAGGGATTATTTGTGATAGTATACAAAAAGACTAAAAGGACTTCATTTAGAGTAAATGTTCTAGGTCATTACCATTATCAGAATATATAGTTTAATGAGAGGACTTTAAATGACAATTAGGTTTTTAGTTGGCTGGCCATGTTTTTCTTGTTATATAAAAATATTCAAAGTCAATCTCAGAATTATAATTATTAATAATTATCACTTTTTCTTTGGCAAATCAAGGTAGAATTATAAGAAACGACTGAAAATTACCGTGGGAACCGAAAAGCAACCTACTTTTTTAAATTTGCTGATTACGGGTCTATGCAAATTTTGTACTGTAATAATAAGATTGACACACTAAGTATAAGCTTGCTTTATATATTTTATTTTGATGCGTACATATCGATGGTTACAATTAGAATCCCCTATCGATACTTACTTACTCTTACATGTGTCTACTCTATCCCTACCACTATCTGTTAACAAATGCTTAGCCTACTACTACATCTCCCTTGAAAACTGAAAAGGATTTACTTTTATAAAATGTAAATTCTTTTTAATTTTCTTTACATTATAATAAATGTAATATACTACTCTACTCTACTACTACATCTCTAAGAAAAATATGGTTTAGTTCTATTTTTATGCACAATTATCTCTTTCCCATTTTTAGTTATTCTAACATTTGGGCTTAAATCCTCTATAACTACATAGGGTCCATTGTACAATGGATCTAACTTATTATCTATTTCACTTTTAACTAAAATTAAATCGTCTTTTTTATACTTTACTGGGTTAGTATATTTATCATATATATTTTTTCTCTTTAACTTACTAGAAATTAAATTATTACGAGCCTCTTGGTGTGCTTTTTGCAATCTAAATTTTAATTCTAACGGGTAGCTATCGAAATTGTATAGTGGTTCAACTCCATTTTCTAAATTACTAGGAATATTACATTGTTTTCCAAATACTAATTCAAAAGGACTATATTTGGTTTCTGTATGGACAGTTGAATTGTATGTAAAACACCAATATGGCAGCCATGTACTCCATGAAAAACTCTGATTTTTCGTTTGTGCTCTTAAATATGCACCTAAAATTTTATGTGTATTTTCTAATAATCCAATACTTTCATGATGATAGGCGGTTGCCTGTGTATGATTGATTTGTAATAATTTACACACTTGGTTCATTGTTGATGATATAAACTCTGAACCTCGATCGGTGGCAATTTCTTTTGGAATTCCATTAATATAAAATTGTCGACAAAACTTCTTGCAACCGTTATTGCATCTTTTGACTTAAGAGGGTACGCTTCCACAAATTTCGTAAGTTCACACTGATGTCTTAATATGTAGCAAAAATCGTCTGCGTCTTTTTCTATAGGACCTACTATATCTAAATAAACTTTCTGAAATGAGGAGGTTGCCGTAGTCGTTATGACCATTGGTTCTTTTACATATTTGCAATGTTTTTGTCTTTGACAACTATCACATTTTCTAACAAAATTAGTAACATCTCTCATCATACCTGGCCAGAAATAATATTTTTTGATATTATTTGCCATTCGATTTATACCTGCGTGTCCACTAGTAGGAAGTAAATGAAAATCATTTAATAGTATATTGTGTATCTAGATGTGAAAGCGATACATTCCCGGACGACGATGCAAGCATCGAAGTCTGGGAATGTGCTTTCACACCGAAGTACACATACTATTTTTTCTGAAATCACAATAAATACTATTTTAAACGTATAAAAATAAAAAATATAAACATTAAAAAAAAAATTTCTGAAATTACAATCAATACTGTTTTAAACGTATAAAAATCAAAAATATTAACATATTAAAATATATATAAAAAACTATACGGGAATGTTACTTCCCGGCCTAGGCCGGGAAGTAACATTCCCGTACGGCTTTGTTGATCGTTGCAATGGATCTTTTCCGGTCTGTTTTCTGATAGTTTCCTAGCAACGGACTAAAATACTGGAATTGTGCATTTTTTGCCCTAAAATCGCGCCAAAAATGTAGACATTCCCGATCGATTTCAGAAAAAATTACTTTTTTCGTTTGCTCATCTGTTATTCGTTTAGCTCTTTTTACAATACATATACGGGGACCGGTCCAATTGGAGCATTTTCCTATTTGATTAGCTAATCTTTTTATAAATTGCGCATTATTCTCCTTTTTTAGGAAAATTAATTCATTAATCTTCATCTCCTTACTTATCGAGGCCAAATCTCTCAACAATGCGTCTGGCGTCAATGCTGATCGAGTATTTGGATTTAGGAAAAGTATTGAGCGAGATGGAATAAAATAAAAACTTCCTGTTTTAGTAGAAACGTGGTCAACTTTATTCACTTCCTCGATGTCTTTTTTTGACATTATTACCAGTTCTGTACTATCTTTTGGTTGCTTAAGAATTTCCACAATATCTGGTTGATCAGGCCAAATATTTGTAGGATTCTCAATTTGTGAGTTGTTTTCATGTATGTTGTTACCTTTCTGTGTTACTGATTTTGTTTGTGCTCGCATCATAATTGCAATCAATTTCTCATTCATATCTTTTAATTCTTTAGACGTCACAATCACTCTAGATAAAGCATCTGCTACCACATTATCACTCCCTTTTACATATTCTACATGAAAATCGCATTCCTCTAATCCTAGACGAAATTTTGTTAGACGACTTGAAGAGTCGGTGAGATTAAATAGGTATACTAAAGGTCTATGATCGGTCAATATTTTAAAATGTCTTCCATATAAAAATGGCCTAAATTGCTTAACCACTGCCCAATAAATCGCTAATAATTCTTTTTGGATAATCGGGTAGTTTAATTCGGCTTTATTTAAACTTCGACTAGCATAGGCAATAGGTTTATTATTCTTATTAAGCAATGTTGCGCCGACTGCCAATTTTGAAGCATCAGTCTGTACTATAAATTCGTTATCATCTGAAAAATCCGGGTACTCTAGTACTGGCGGTTCAATAAGAGCATTTTTTAAATTATTAAAAGCATTTTGACATTCATTTGTCCACTCAAATTTCGTGTTTTTCCTACACAACTTATTTAAACATGCAGCTTTAGCAGCAAAATTTGGGATAAATTTTCTGTAATAATTCGCGAAAGCTACGAATCGTTTTACTTCATCGGCATTTTGTGGTACCGGATACTCTTTCAACACTCTAGTCTTTTCAGGATCTGGCTGAATGCCGTCCGAGGTAATTAGATGTCCTAAATATAGTATCTCTTTTTTTAGAAAATCGCATTTTGAAGGGTTCAGCTTTAGATTCACTTTTCTAAGTCTATTACATACACTAATTAAATTTTTATTATGTTCTTGTAGATTTTTACCAAATACGATCAAATCGTCTAAATATACGAAACATTTCTCGTCATTTAAGCCTGACATAGCAACAGTCATTATACGGGAAAAAGCATTAGGACTTGTTTTTAAACCCATTGGTAAACGAGTCATCTGCCACTGTCCGCGATTTGTTGTAAACGCTGTGCATTTCCCACTTTGTTCATCTAATTCAACCTGATAATATCCTTGGCTAAGATCTAAATGTGAAAAATATATTGCACCTGATAAAGAATCAAGAATTTCGGTTATGTTGGGTAAGGGAAATTTATCGTCGTGAATTTTTTGATTGAGCAACCTATAATCTATTACTACTTTCCATTTTTTCTCACCACTATTGTCCATCTTTTTGGGAACAAGCAGTAATGGGGATGACCATTCACTCTGCGCTTCCTCAATTATACCGTCTCTACACATTTTAGAAATTTGCTTACTGATTTCGTCTTTTTGTGAATGTGGAAGTCGATATGGTTTCGCGTAAACAGATGTGGCGTTGCCTTTTAATTGAATAGATTGTTTGTATAAATGTGTAACTGATAACTTGTCTCCTGGTAAATGAAAAATATCTGCATATTTTACACAAATATTTTCTATTGAGATTTGCTCTTCTTTATTCAATTGTTTCAGATTTAATAGACTAAATAACTTCATCACACGCTCCGCTGATATATCATCACCAACAAATTTACAAGAGTCATACTCACTCAACTTTTCTGTTTTTGGAACACAATTCTTTATACACACTTGATTTTCTCGAGTGTTAAGAATCTTAACAGGGATTTTTCCATCTTTCGGCCGTGCCAAAACACCAGCCATAAACACACCCTCGCATAATTCTCTTGGTACAACCACACATTCCTCTGTCATACTTGAAGGTAAATACCGAATAATTTCACATCTTGGTGGTATTGACAGAATGTTATCGGTATCGGAATTGAATTCTAATGTTATCTGTTTATTATTATTCACTAAACATAAATTATTTTGCTCGAAATTAATTACTCCGTTGTATTTTCTAAGAAAATTTTCGCCTATGATTCCATCACATTTGCAAGATAAGGATTCAAATACATAAAATTTTTGTTTAAATATTATATTTCCTACATTTAATTTTAAATACACATATCCTTCTGACACTAGACTTCCACCAATTCCTTTTATTTCTAGTCTGTCTTTTTGTGTGGGGGTATCCCATTTCAAACATTCGGATTTTATTGCACAAAGGGAAGCCCCTGTGTCTACAAGGAAGTCTAATTTTTTATCATTCACGCCAAATTTAACCCAACTCATACATACATTTTCACACATATAAATTTGATTACTCACCATTCTCTCGAAAAAAATAATTTAGTTCGTTTTGGTTTGAATTTACACTATTCGATACATTGTTTTGTTCCTGACCTTGGCTAACGTTTGTCTCAGCGAAATTAATAACATTCGACCTTGCTCTAGTACGTCCTTGCCCTCTCATATTTCTATTATTATAAAAACGCTGATTAGTTGATGTTGAATTTTGCCTACCTCGATTTGTTTGTATGTAAGAATATCTATTTGCGTTATAATTCATCCTATTGGAATTATTTTGATAAAATTTACCTCTATTACCTCTATTAGTACCTCTTCCGCGCCTATATATAGACATAATTTGTGAATTGTCGCTACGAGGAATTTCTTCATCCTGCGCTGCTCTAATAGCATCTTTCAGCGCTGGGTAGTTTCGCGATGATATTATAGTACTAAGTTTTTGATTATTTAGACGTCGGCAAATCGTTTAATAGCGTTTTTCTCGTTAATAGGACGCAAGATAGCATAGGCGGCGTTATCGCCGTTTGCTTGAGAAATTGTAAGGTCAACAAATAACTCCTCTAAATCTTTACCAAACTCTTCTATTGATTTATTACCTTGCTTTGCGCGTATTAATTTTGCTTGTAGTGCGGTATCCGATTTTTGTGTCAGTAAATGTTTTTTCATGTCCGCGATTAACTGATCAACTGTGGTGTAATTTGATGACAACCGTAATTTAGCACCTGTTGATAACCGTGTTTTTAAAACAAATTTAATCAATTGAGGTTTACTACCATGATCAAGCATTGAATCATACAATTCGATCGCGTCTATTTGTCTATTAGTTGATTTGTTACATCTTCGTTTCCGTTCATAACGGGTAAAAGATTTACAGCTACTTTCAAATCAAATGAACTCATTTTACTTCCACATCCAGTGGAAGTAAAGTAATGACAAACAAATTTTTAAAAATTTTTATTGTTTAAATAGGCTTAGAATGTCATGAAACGTCGAGATTTCAAGTTTGAGCGAAAAAAAAATTTCTGTCTGTCGGTCTGTAACTTTTTTTGTGCGCACGTTTACTCTGGAACCGTTTGAGATATTGACTTGAAATTTGGTACACATATGTACTTTAACGAGATCTAGAACTAGATTATATTTTCATCGTGTTCCGTCGAAGGGTTGGGGGGTAAATTTGGGGAAAATAGGTAAATCAAGCACGTAAGAGTCCATAAAATTGGTATTTAGTATATACAAGAGAAGTTAGGGTCTCAAAAAAAATTTTGGCATTGGCCACCCCCATTACCACCCCCACCCCATAATTAAAGGGGATGAAAAAAAAATGTGATTTAGTGTGTGTACAAGAACCAGAAACCTCAAAATATTTTTTCACTTCATCCACCCCCCACTCCCACCCCCACCCCACTACCGATGTGGGGTATCGTTTTATGGGTTTTTGGGGTAGAGGATTTCAAATATTATATTATTAAAGTTCCATAAACAATTATTTCCAGATACAAAATTTTTTCGTTGTGTGACTTGGATAGAAAATCCGGATGTGGAAGTAGTGATTCCTTGGGCAGCGGTTTTTGTATCAGAGTTCTTCTTGTTTCCAAAAGCTGTAATGTCTGAATAGACCTGTTTTATATCTTTAATAATTTGTTTAATTATAATTATTTCAGCTTCACCTATTTCTGAATTTTTAATTTGATTATTTATTTCCTCTATAATATTGCCTAGTTGGCTGTAAATAATTTTTGCTTCGTTTTGTTTTTTGTCTAATTTTTCGCCCATCCGTCTATCTGGACCTATCTTAATTAAATATGTTTTTACATCTTTTAATGAGTTAAAAATTACCTCTAATTTATTTTTTCCCATTTACAAATTTGTATAATTTCTAACTAATTATTACTTTATCAGCAGTACTACTATAAAATAGGCTACGTAAAAATATAAAATATGCATTAACAATTGAATATATCTAGTACATTACCTTATTGTGAAATGTCTTACTCATGATTTCTTAATATTATAACAATAATTAAATGTCCCACTTTTAATTGTTTTGTTTCGTCACTCAATTTTAAAAACTTTTGCTTCTTTTTTTAAATGTCTTTTAGGTATTTTTCCTTGGTTGCTTTATTTCTTTTCCCATTCCATTCACCATTAAACCATTAATATTTTTATATGGACTCCTAATTAAATATTTCTTACAGCTGAAATTTATTATTATTTGTAGCATTATACCTGTTCATCTGTGCAATTTTCTCGGGAATTTTTCAGGTCGTTCCTATGAATTTCCTGCCTGATAGTTTTTCTCAGATTTTTCTTGCAGTATTTCCATATGCTATATGCGACTATTATTAATAAAATTCCAATAACACAAAACAGCAGCCATTCAGTTCTGGAAACCTTGTCTACTTTAGCATTGCCACTTGCCGTCTGCGCAATAATTACTTCTTCTTTTGATTCTGATCCTCCCATATTTTAAAATTTGATTTAAACAGTTTTTCCATTAAACCATACCATTATTTGCCTTTGGCAGGATCGCCATGTAATAATAAAATTGACACACTAAGTATAAGCTTGCTTTATATATTTTATTTTGATGCGTACATATCGATGGTTACAATTAGAATCCCCTATCAATACTTACTTACTCTTACATGTGTCTACTCTATCCCTACCACTATCTATTAACAAATGCTTAGCCTACTACTACAGTACGGATATTAAAATCTTTATTATTTCTGAGGCCCCTTCGTTTTTTGGGCCTTTCTTGTGTAGTTTAAACGATAAACTGCCGTTGGTTTTAATTTTTTTGTCATTCCTGATGTCTTTTTATTACCTTTTAAATCGACCTTAGAGAGGTTATAGTGCCACTCTACGCTTCATAAATATCAAATTCTATTTTATCTTCAATAAGTCTGATGGTGTGTTTGCTTAAATCAGTTTAGAAAAAATAGATGCAGTAATAAAATTATTTGGATTCCTTCGTGGACATTCTTATAGCTTCCCAGTTCTAATATGGACTTATGAGAGTTTTAAAAACCAGTTTTAAGGTAGCCTTCTAGGTGTTTTCTAGAAATGAAGGAAGCTAATAAAAAAAGTTTTCAACAGTTTTAAAATAGGTTTTAAGAAAAGTTTTAAAACGGCCCGAATAAGGTTTTCAAGAGAGGCACTATGCTCACTAAGGAGTTTTATGATGGAATTTAAAAAGGCCTTAACAACCTTCATAAGAGTTGGCCCTTTTAGCCTGCAAGTGGCTTTATGATGGTATTAAGGATATTGTTATAGCAAAATAGATTTTTCAAAGCATTTTATAAATAGTTTTATAGCACCCTTGTATATATTTAAGAAACCAAAATTGTTCCTTGGGAAGCTTTGTAAACAAACCTTCAAAGTAGAATCAATCCCCAAAGTAATGAGAAATTCGTTTTTTCCTAATCCGCATCGGATAGAAATTCGCAAATTACCTAGAAAATGTGCAGTAATATTCACTATCTCCTGATTAGAACCTCAACCTTTGTACTCAATTCTTTAAGGCTATAATCGCCCTTCAAATGAATTAAAATATTGTAATCTTAAAAGCGTATCAGCTATGCATAAAATAATTGTTGGAAAGAACTCACGGGTAATAACTTAAATTATTCTGAAAAAAGGTAAGCTTTCCAAACAAACTTTGATGGTTAAATCAACCCCCGAAGTAATGAATAATTCTGTATTCCTAATATGCATCGGGTAGAAATTCGCAGATTACCTGTAAAATTTACAGTGGTATTCATTATATTTTGGTTAAAACCACAACCTTTGCATTTAAGTCTCTAGGGCAAAACCCACCCTTAAAGTGAACTAAAATATTGTAACCTGAAAAGCGTAGCAGTTGTGCTCAAAATAATTGTTATAAAAAACTGACGCATGGGTAATCTGCTCAACAAATAAACATTTCAAGTTAAAAAAAGACTGCTTAATATTCATTTGTTAAAAAATGGTTCAAATAAAAGTTCTTCTAGCATTACAATTTTTATGTACCACATTTCGATATAGTATCATACGAAATGGTGCTAAAGTTCTAATAACAAAATGCATAGACTTGATATTTTGAAATTCCTAGGCATTTTAATTTTTTCTAATTTCATTTTTAAAACCCTACAAAATTTTTGAAAAATTGTAAAGTAATTTAAAGAAACGTAAGTATTTAAACGTAAAAGTATATACTTAATTGGTAGCAAAATTCCAATCTCTTTTACAACAAACTTCACAATCTTTTTAAAGTTGTAATGCAGTGTATGCGTGTCGAAAAAGGTATTTTTACTACTGTTCATATTTATTATATTAATAAACTGAAAAAAACATTGAAAATATCATTGACAAAAGATCAATATTCATAAAAGGAAACACCGGTTGGGTCTTTGAGATAATGAATAGCCATAAAATTTTGAAAAAAAATGGACTGGGGATTATCAAAATTATTTCTTATGCATCAAAGTTAGTGAAGATTAAATGCTTATAACATATCTTGAACAATTTTTACTCGTTTCGTGTGTATCCACACACAACTTTTTGAGTACATTTTAGGCAAGAATTTTTGCACATTAAAAACATTTTTATCTTTTATTATGGTTAAATAAATTATTGGTAATTTAAGATATAGAAAAACCATTTTTCTTTTGCAACAATTACAACACTCCAGGTTTCTTTTCAAAGTTTACACTTTTCAAGATAATCCAAGATATCTTTACTCAAATGTTTCCAATAATTATTTTAGGAACGTCTGATGCGCTTCTAGAGTTATAATATTCTAATTCATCTGAAGGGCGGCCATTACCCTGCTTGGTTTAATGGATCAACTAACGAGATGATAACGAATGTCACCATATATTTTACAGATTACACACCCAAGGAGAAAAATGTGCCTGGACCACGGCACAATATATTGTGTGTCTGCACTGTGTCGACACAAAGCTCAAAATTTGAATCAGGATGGACACTGTGTCCAAATGGTAATATTTGATGGGTCATATGTCGACACATTAATGAAATATTGTGTCAAAATAGGCACTGCGTGGTTTTTTGTGCCCAAAATGTTTCTATGTTGAGCCTATTTGGAAACATTAGACACAATTTTGATACATCGTGTCGACACCCCTTGGTCAAAATGTATTTAAAATGTGTCTAAAAATCGTGTACCATGTTGCTGAAATTTGGCCAAGAGGACACTTATATCTCCAAATGTTTATATTTTAGGCACACATGTTTCTTTTCATGCCTTAAATGTGTCTACACTAACACATGTTTCCATAAAGTAGAATTTAAGACACGTTTTTCCCGTTTTATGCATAAATTGTGAGTGCACACTACCACCGGTTAGCTATATCTCCACATGTTTTTATTTTAGGCACACATGTTTCTTTTCATGCCTTAAATGCGTCTATACCAACACATGTTTCCATAAAGTAGAATTTAAGAGACATTTTTTCCGTTTTATGCATAAATTATGAGTGCACATAACTCTAGTTACATAAAGTATATTTTTTTTAATGCCAAAAGTAGTTAACAAGCAATCGAAAATTTATAATGCAACATACTATAGAAATGTAAAAAAATGTGTGCAAGAAAATCAAGCGAAGTTGTTAACTTATATGAAAGAGGTGAAGCAAAGGCCATTTCTGTCTTTATTATCATTAAAAGTACCATGAAATAACAAGAAATCTGCTATTTACTCTGACCTAGGTGGCCAGTTGGAGTCCAAATTAGGCAATCCAAACCACGTGACATCTAAATGGCGCGTGTGGGCCTCGAGGGCAGACATTCATTTTCATTCGTTAAACGTTTGTATTTTGCTGTTGGTTTGGCTACGTTTCCGGAATTTAGTAAAAATAAACCCGTGTTTGCCAATTGTTTGCCCACACACCAAATTTTGACAGGTCGTTGGATTCCCTAATTGGGTCTAAAATGTAACCTGTTTCGTATAGGTAATATTTTGGGAACAATTTGTACCAGTAATGAACACAAGACTTTAAAGTGTGTCAAATATATGAGTATGTATCAACATACGCACATTTTAGTACACATTTAATGAAATAGTCGAAATTTGAGTCTGATTATTGTTAGTATGTAGCTGTGTGTCCACACAGGCAAATTTTGGGTAAAATTTATTCCAAATGAGAATTTGTAGTTCCATTTAGACACATTATACAAATCCACCATATTTTCTTCAGGTAAATGGGCATCCTTGTTGGAAAACAGAACTTAAAGAAAAATAGTTATTTTAAAAATTAACGATTTATATATTTTTACACAAAAATGTTATAAAAATACACTTAACTTAGTGTCTTGTAACATACAAAATACATTAGAAATAATTTTATCTGCAAAAATTACAATTATCTTATTTATTAATTACCATCATTAATTAAATGCAAAATAAATTTTACAATTTTTTAAGGGCTTCTATTTTTTATGAGTATCTGATCACACTTCACAGAGAAAATGGGGTTGTTTTAGTTTTTTGGGTCATATACACTTTACCTATTTATTCACACGTGAAAACTTATTCCTTGTCTAAAGTAATTTTTGTAAGACTGTGTCCATTGTTTGTCCAAATTTTTAGAGAATAATACATTGTGTCGGCTTTAAGTCTATTTTTAAAATATTCGGACACCAAAATGTGGTTCTCGGCACAATTTAGATTTATTTGTGTCAATTTTGTAATTACACATAATAAGGCGCATTACAATAACATATTAGAAACAATAAGAAACATGTCAGTCACATATTGGCTTCATTACAGTAACATTTCGTAAAACATGCGACACATTTTAGATACACATATACACATAGTGGTCTCATCAGAGTAAAGTTTTGGAAACCAGTTACAGGCTTAAGTCACATACAAGCCATATTTTGGAAACAGTTATGGGCACTTTGGAATCAAGTTAGAACACATTTTCATCACCACTTTGGGCATATATCCTACACAGTATGGACTCTATTTCGAAACTGTGCTTATAAAATATGTCATGTCCAAAAACATGTTTCGACAAAGTGTCGACACATTGCCTAAAATGTGCCTTTCAATGCTCCTTGGGCAGTCACACACAAAAAAAAAGTGGTCTGGCCTGCGGATCAGACCAGTGTATCCTTATTTATTTGGACCCTCTGAAACCGAATCCGAAGTCAGAATTGTCAGATTGCTTCTTTTTAACCTCCCCACAATAAAATTGTGGGAGGTTACTACAATTAGTCCAAAATCGAAAATTGAGATAACATCAGATCTTTACGTTTTGAGGTCCCAGGAACCCAAAAAAGTTGTTTTTGAAAAATGTCTGTGTGTGTGTGTATGTATGTTAGCACGATAGCGGCGAAGCTACTAAACGGATTTGGATGAAACTTTGCATGAGGGTTTCTTTAGTGCTCCAGAAGATCTGAAAAGGTTTTGGTTGAGATCGGATTACGTTTAGTGCCGTTTTGGCACAACAAGTTGTTTATTTTATGATTACTTACAATTTGTAATTGAACCATTGAAAAGCAGTAAAAATTCCGATTTCAACGATATATCACACTTGCACTTTTTCGATTTGGTTTCCGTGAAAAAAATTAAAAAACAAAAATTTTACTTGTTTTGTCCTCAAAGCAGTGCAATGTACAGGGTGATATTCTAATAATGACAGAGGTGTTCAGTGATTTCGGCTGATAACTCGGGAACGGTTGAAGATATCGAACTGAAATTTGAAACATAGGTATAAATATTGTAGACGGACGGATTACGAGTGAATTAATAATACACCTACGTCACATGACGTCACAAAAATGAAAAATAATTACAACAGACGAACTGGTACAGATATCGACTTAACGGTTGGAATTATTGAATTGAAATTTGAAACATAGGTGGAAATATTGTAAATGGACGGAATAAAAGTGAATTAATAATACACCTACATCTACATGACGTCACAAATAAGATAAATTCTTACAACAGGCGAACTGGTACAGATATTGACTTAACAATTGGAAACATCCAATTAAAATTTGAAATGTGAGTGGAAATATTGTGGACGGACGGAATACAAGTGAATTAATAATACACCTACGTCCACATGACGTCACAAATAAGAAAAATTCTTAGAACCTGGTGCAGATATCGACTTAACTATTGGAAACATCCAATTAAAGTTTGAAACGTAGGTGGAAATATTGTAGATGGATGGAATACGAGCGAATTAAAAATACACCTACGTTTTGATGACGTCGTAAAAACATAAAATTCTTATAACAGGCGAACTGATGATGATATCAAAAAATATTTCCACAAGACGAGTCACGAAATTTTTTTTTTAATTTCCAAGAAATATCAAATTTTCGGAGAAATGTCACTTTTCAGAAAAATGTCAGATTTTTAAAAAATGTCAAATTTTCAGGAAAACGTCAAATTTTTGGAGAAATGTCACTTTTCAGAAAAAGGTCAAATTTTCGAAAAAAATGTTAAATTTTCAGGGAAATTACACTTTTCAGAAATGTCAAATTTTCAGAAAAATGTCACTTTTCAGAAAAATGACAAATTTTCGAAAAAACGTCAAATATTCGAAGAAATGTCACCTTTCAGAAAAATGCCAAATATTTGAAAATTGTCAAATTTTCGGAGTAATGTCACTTCAGAAAAATGTCAAATTTTCGAAAAAATGTCAAATTTTCAGAGAAATGTCACTTTTCAGAAAAATGTCAAAATTTCAGAAAAATGTCAAAAATTCAGGAAAATGTCAAATTTTCGGAAAAATGTCACTTTTCAGAAAAATGTCAAAATTTCAGAAAAATGTCAAAAATTCAGGAAAATGTCAAATTTTCGGAAAAATGTCACTTCGGAAAAATGTCAAATTTTCGAAAAAACGTCAAATATTCGAAGAAATGTCACCTTTCAGAAAAATGCCAAATGTTTGAAAATTGTCAAATTTTCGGAGTAATGTCACTTCAGAAAAATGTCAAATTTTCGAAAAAATGTCAAATTTTCCAAAAAATGTCAAATTTTCAGAGAAATGTCACTTTTCAGAAAAATGTCAAAATTTCAGAAAAATGTCAAATTTTCGGAAAAATGTCACTTTTCAGAAAAATGTCAAAAATTCAGGAAAAGTCAAATTTTCGGAAAAATGTCACTTTTCAGAAAAATGTCAAATTTTCGAAAAAACGTCAAATTTTCGAAGAAATGTCACCTTTCAGAACAATGTCAAATGTTTGAAAATTGTCAAATTTTCGGACTAATGTCACCAGAAAAATGTCAAATTTTCGAAAAAATGTCAAATTTTCAGAAAAATGTCAAAAATTCAGGAAAATGTCAAATTTTCGGAAAAATGTCAAATTTTCGAAAAAATGTCAAATTTTCGAAAAAATGTCAAATTTTCGAAAAAATGTCAAATTTTCAGAGAAATGTCACTTTTCAGAAAAATGTCAAAATTTCAGAAAAATGTCAAAAATTCAGGAAAATGTCAAATTTTCGGAAAAATGTCACTTTTCGGAAAAATGTCAAATTTTCGAAAAAACGTCAAATTTTCGAAGAAATGTCACCTTTCAGAAAAATGCCAAATGTTTGAAAATTGCCAAATTTTCGGAGTAATGTCACTTCAGAAAAATGTCAAATTTTCGAAAAAACGTCAAATGTCACCTTTCAGAAAAATGTCAAATGTTTGAAAATTGTCAAATTTTTGGAGAAATGTCACTTCAAAAAGATGTCAAATTTTCGGAAAAATGTCACTTTTCAGAAAAATGTCAAATTTTCAGAAAAATGTCAAATTTTATTAAAGAAAAATTCCAAAAAATACTACGGGTCCATTTGTGGTATAAGTTCTCTGCTAGTGTGTTAAAGCGTGCAGACTGTATACTGAGTATTTTTGACGTGTCAAGTGCATCGAGAGATTACAAGTTTTTTCGACGTTTATAAAGCCCACGGATGGTGTGAGAGGCCATCCTGAACCGCTTACAAGCCCTACAAGTGTAAGCAACCCCACCGGAACGCTTTCGGTGAGTTTTTTCCAATAAAACTTTAAAAATGACAGTGACATTATATTTTAAAAACTATTTCCGCTACTTTCGGCATTCCGCCGGAAATTCTTCCGGCAACATAACCTAAAAATAGTACTACATAACCTAAAAAAAATTTAAGACATTGGTACCAACCTAAACATTTTTCAAAAACCAAATTCCCCAGAGAAACATTGGAACCAAAAATTTGGCAGCTATCACTTCCCCGACCGATTTAGTGAAAAATTGGTCGAGGCCAAAAGATAAAACAAAATATGCCAACTCAAACTTAAACGATCCACCATGAACACTACCCTGGCTACATCTGGCAGGGAAGCTGTCCACCAACAGTTATATGTTTTTTTCCAAAGATGGCCATCCCTGCCATCCATCCCATTACCAACGAACAGGTTTTTTCGTTTAGTTGTTTCCCGTATCAATAATCCAAATTATTAAGTGCTCTTGCCTACGAACGTTTTTATAGAATTGTGTTTATTTTTAATTAATTTTAGGTCCATGTGGACACATTATAATTTTAACCTAGTATTTAAGCCTGCCTACAGAATTTTTCTCCAAGCCAAACCGGACCTACCCCGTCCAGCCTCACACTCGCCACGGCGGTGTTCATCGTGGTTGTCTGGCTGGCCCCGGACTAGGATCCGATGAAGCATATATTTGTATTAAAAACATTGAATAAAATATTCATGTTGTGCAGACTATAAATTTAACACTCAAGTTCTTAGGTCCAAATCCCACCGAACGCAAGACTTTTTTTCTGATTTAATACGAAAAAAATATTTCAATTTAATAAATATAATTAAATGAGATCGTTCATATTGTTTAGTGTTCTTTTCGGCTTCAAAGATTCACCGGGTGGGGAGGTTCCAGCCGCTTCCAGTAGCTGCCGATTTTTTCAATTTAGATGCTTTTTCTTCAGAAAATGTTGTCCCTAAGAAAATTAAGAAGTTATTAAATATGAGTGATGTTCACGATTGTATAACTTATCCTTTTTATATATAACCCCTTTCTAGAGGTTTGTATTTACACTTACTAGAAAAAATTTTGTCTGAAGAATGTGACGTCAAATTACCAAATAAGAATTGGGGTATTCATAAAAGTATTGAAAGTAGAAGCTTAATGTTTACATAAGGCAGAACAGCATGATAAATTAATTACAACATGTTTTAAGACGGTAAGTTCTTTTTAGATAGTATTTGTTTTCAAATGATAATTTAGTTTTTAAAGTAATTATTTATGTAATTTCTATTTTCAGGTTGGGTTTGGTCTTAGGTTTGGTCCTACAATAGAGGTTATTTTTTGCATAAGGATATTAAGTTAACATCAATCAGTAAACCGATCGCTGTAGAAGAACTGCAGCATATTTTTCTAAAAACTGACTCTACAGCGCTTGCTTCGGTGGACAAAGTACAAATTATTATCAAAGTGTTCATTCTAATGTGCAATTAATGTCAACTCATGTTGAGGCATAGAAAATGCTCAGTAATTTTGGAGAAAGAAAATTGTCAGATTCTCTCATTTTTCACCTCTAATTCCAAAAAAACACCCCCAAAACAAAACAAAAAGTGGTCTGACCTGTGGATTAGATCATCTTTATGTACTTGGACCCGCTGAAACCGAATCCGATGTCAGAATTGTTAAATTCGCTCGTTTTTCACCCCCATATACCAAAAACACCCCGAAAACAAAAAAAAGCGGACCGGACCAGCGTATCCTTACCAAATACATACAGATATACTGCTTCTGGTATGGTCTTCCGGACAGACCATTTTTGGGGTGGGTGTTTTTTGGAGGTTAGGTGTGAAAAATTAACCAATCTGACAATTCTGACTTCAAATTAAGTTTCAGCGGGTCCAAATACATAAGGATACACTGATCTGGTCCGCAGGCCAGACAACTTTGTTTTTGGGAGGGGGGGGGGGTGATTTTTGGGTTTAGGGGTGAAAAACGAGCGAATCTGACAATTCTGACTTCGGATTCGATTTCAGAGAGTCAAAATATATAAGGATACACTGGTATGGTCCGCATGTCAGACCACTTTATTGGGAGGGTGTTTTTTGGGGTTGGGGGTGAAAAAAGAAGCAATCTGACAATTCTGACTACCTATTCGGTTTCAGCGGGTCCAAATACATAAGGATGCACTGGTCTGGTTCGCAGACCAGAGCACTTTTTTTTGTGTGGCTGTGTTATTGTTGTAGAACCTTCCAGAATTGACCTGAGTCAAAGTCAAAATAAAGATTCGACTTAGGTAGAAAATTCAATGAAAGGAATTTTCAACCATAACCAATAAGTCTGAAGGGCTCCAGACCCACAAACTAGTTCAAAAAGACAGTTATGGGTTCGATAAAACATTAAAAATACATTAAAAATAAACTTTAAAAATTCGCAGAAACAGAATTTTTTACTTAAGAAAATATTATTTTTCTAACTTTTTATTCCTCCGCCGAAGACAGTCAATGTCTCATCCCCATGGTCAACATGAGGATGCAGCACTAAATATATCATTCAAAAGAATAGATGTAAAATTTTAACTATGTGAAGTACCAAAATAGTCCAGTCAATGACAGAGTTGTAGAGAACATTTTGGAGGGGAGAATTTTTCTCTTCAGGAATGTGTTGGGGGTAGTCAGGAGGTAAACATACTAAAAGTCCCCGCCCCTAGCCCCGCCGTTTCAGGGGGGGAAAGGTTCCTTTTTTCGATTCTTCGCTTACAACTCGGAAACGATGCGTCGTACGAAAAAAGGTAACCTACGCAAAATTTGTGTGTTGTGTGTTTTTGGATTAAATGGCTTTGGCTTAACCAATTAGCCAGTCTATTTTAGAGGAAAGCCCATAATGGTAATTAAATTTTGCAGGATACAGTTAACAATTAATTACATATTTTATATTTTGCCAAAGGGCATTACATTTTACTTAACACTTAAGTTATATTAAATTATACTAAACTAAACTATATTACTTATATTTTTTGTATTTTAACATTGTCCGTTTTTCTTTATTATTTTTTTTTTTTAATTAATTTTTCATTTTTAATTTTATTTTATTTTTTTTTTACCACAAATTTTTTTTAAATTAAATTATTGTTTATTCACTTTTTTTTTGTCATACATAATATTTAAGTATGTTTTTTTTCCTTATAATTATTTTTTTTTTTATTATTTTTTTTTATTTTTATTTTTTTTTTTTAACTATTTTTTCCCCTTTTTTACCTTATGTTTATAACAATATATAAATCTTCCCGCGGTCACGAGAGACATCAATTATTTATACATCTAACCTAAAGTTTAACTTAATAGATTATACAACTAACCTAAAGTTTACAACTACCTCATTTAATGACCCTAATGTCGCTGATATTAAATCAGAAAAACATTATCATAATGAGATATTTGCATTCTTTACAAAATTATATATTGCTTCATATATATTTGTATCCCCTTTGTGTAACAATAAAATCAAATTTGTAGGTAACATAATGCCATGTTTTGGTAGTTCTTCATAGAGAGAGTCGGTTTGCTGTATATACTGGGGACATTCGAGTATTATATGCTGGAGATCACCAGTTTCTCCACAAAGACATTCTGGGGTGTCGGCTAGGCCTATTTTGTGTTTGTGTTGTGGGTAAAGTCCATGGTTTGTTCTTATTCGGCATAGAGTCTGAATAAAGTAACGATTTCTATGTTTGTGATACCATGGTGTTTTAGGTAGGAGTGGTTGAATTGATTTGTATCTAATTCCTGTTGTTGCCTCTTCATATTTATGTTGCCAAGTATCTTGTAGCTCTTCTCTAAATAAGCAAGTAAAATCCGAAGGTGGTAGTATATTTCTATCTATGGAGTCTCCATTTTGAATTGCCATTTTAGCTAGACCGTCAACAATTTCATTATTACGAATGCCTGAATGGCCTTTTATCCAGGTCACTATAACAGATTTATTGTTTTCTTTTAGTTGTTGGTGGGTGATCAAAATATCGACGACAGAATTGTGTAGATTCGCTGATGTTTTGATATTCCTTAATTTGTCGACTGAACTTTTGCTATCCGTAAATATAACAAAATGTGGGCTTGGATGCTGGATGGCATATTCCATGGCTTTTTTTAATAGCTATCAATTCGGCAGTGTAGATAGATGTAACCTTTGGCAACTTGTACATTCTGTTTATATTTTCATTAGAATGAAAAAATGCACATCCTGTTCCATCGTTTGTTTTGGACCCATCCGTAAAAATATATTCACGATTTTTCCACTTAGCTTTTAATTCATTTTCGAAAAATCTATTATTGTGTTCTCCTGGGTTGCTGTTTGTTCCTAAATAATGAATAGCTACATCTTGTTGGTATATCTCATAGTCCACTGCAAAACAAGGGAGATTGCCATATTGGTAAAGTAATTCTGAAAATTGTGCTACTTTAGTGTAACTTTCGACCATTAGAGGTAGTCGTTTGTTATGCCAATACGGAGCTGTTAGACCTAATACCGTGAGTCTATGAAGGTTGTCTACGCAGTTGCTATTTCTGGAGTACAGTTTTGTTACAAATTTGTCACTTAAGAACTGTCTTCTTATTTCCATAGGAGCTTCACCTGTCTCTGATTCCAAAGTGTTTATTGGGGTACTTCCTAATAATCCCAAGCATATTCGTAGACATTTATTTTTAATTACATCGACTTTTTGTAGATTTGTCGCCGAGGAATTTCCATACAGTATGCTGCCGTAATCCAGGATCGATCGAACTAATGTCCTATAAAAAATTATGGCGATATTTGGATCTGCCCCCCATTTATTTTTGCAGAAAACTCTCAATATGTTTATGGCGTTTTCGCATCTTCTTGTTAAGTAATTTATATGCTCCTTCCATGACATTCTTTTATCCAAAATGATGCCTAGATATTTTACGGTGCTTTTACATGGAATCTCGTATCGACCTACATTGATTGTGTTTGGTTGTTGATATCTATGACGACTAAATATGCAGACTGCTGATTTTTCCTCGGATATCGTGAAGCCGACGTCTTCTGACCATTTCGAAATACTTTGCATCGCTACTAAATTTTCGGAGAAATGTCACTTTTCAGAAAAATGTCAGATTTTTAAAAAATGTCAAATTTTCAGGAAAACGTCAAATTTTTGGAGAAATGTCACTTTTCAGAAAAAGGTCAAATTTTCGAAAAAAATGTTAAATTTTCAGGGAAATTACACTTTTCAGAAATGTCAAATTTTCAGAAAAATGTCACTTTTCAGAAAAATGACAAATTTTCGAAAAAACGTCAAATATTCGAAGAAATGTCACCTTTCAGAAAAATGCCAAATATTTGAAAATTGTCAAATTTTCGGAGTAATGTCACTTCAGAAAAATGTCAAATTTTCGAAAAAATGTCAAATTTTCAGAGAAATGTCACTTTTCAGAAAAATGTCAAAATTTCAGAAAAATGTCAAAAATTCAGGAAAATGTCAAATTTTCGGAAAAATGTCACTTTTCAGAAAAATGTCAAAATTTCAGAAAAATGTCAAAAATTCAGGAAAATGTCAAATTTTCGGAAAAATGTCACTTCGGAAAAATGTCAAATTTTCGAAAAAACGTCAAATATTCGAAGAAATGTCACCTTTCAGAAAAATGCCAAATGTTTGAAAATTGTCAAATTTTCGGAGTAATGTCACTTCAGAAAAATGTCAAATTTTCGAAAAAATGTCAAATTTTCCAAAAAATGTCAAATTTTCAGAGAAATGTCACTTTTCAGAAAAATGTCAAAATTTCAGAAAAATGTCAAATTTTCGGAAAAATGTCACTTTTCAGAAAAATGTCAAAAATTCAGGAAAAGTCAAATTTTCGGAAAAATGTCACTTTTCAGAAAAATGTCAAATTTTCGAAAAAACGTCAAATTTTCGAAGAAATGTCACCTTTCAGAACAATGTCAAATGTTTGAAAATTGTCAAATTTTCGGACTAATGTCACCAGAAAAATGTCAAATTTTCGAAAAAATGTCAAATTTTCAGAAAAATGTCAAAAATTCAGGAAAATGTCAAATTTTCGGAAAAATGTCAAATTTTCGAAAAAATGTCAAATTTTCGAAAAAATGTCAAATTTTCGAAAAAATGTCAAATTTTCAGAGAAATGTCACTTTTCAGAAAAATGTCAAAATTTCAGAAAAATGTCAAAAATTCAGGAAAATGTCAAATTTTCGGAAAAATGTCACTTTTCGGAAAAATGTCAAATTTTCGAAAAAACGTCAAATTTTCGAAGAAATGTCACCTTTCAGAAAAATGCCAAATGTTTGAAAATTGCCAAATTTTCAGAGTAATGTCACTTCAGAAAAATGTCAAATTTTCGAAAAAACGTCAAATGTCACCTTTCAGAAAAATGTCAAATGTTTGAAAATTGTCAAATTTTTGGAGAAATGTCACTTCAGAAAGATGTCAAATTTTCGGAAAAATGTCACTTTTCAGAAAAATGTCAAATTTTCAGAAAAATGTCAAATTTTATTAAAGAAAAATTCCAAAAAATACTACGGGTCCATTTGTGGTATAAGTTCTCTGCTAGTGTGTTAAAGCGTGCAGACTGTATACTGAGTATTTTTGACGTGTCAAGTGCATCGAGAGATTACAAGTTTTTTCGACGTTTATAAAGCCCACGGATGGTGTGAGAGGCCATCCTGAACCGCTTACAAGCCCTACAAGTGTAAGCAACCCCACCGGAACGCTTTCGGTGAGTTTTTTCCAATAAAACTTTAAAAATGACAGTGACATTATATTTTAAAAACTATTTCCGCTACTTTCGGCATTCCGCCGGAAATTCTTCCGGCAACATAACCTAAAAATAGTACTACATAACCTAAAAAAAATTTAAGACATTGGTACCAACCTAAACATTTTTCAAAAACCAAATTCCCCAGAGAAACATTGGAACCAAAAATTTGGCAGCTATCACTTCCCCGACCGATTTAGTGAAAAATTGGTCGAGGCCAAAAGATAAAACAAAATATGCCAACTCAAACTTAAACGATCCACCATGAACACTACCCTGGCTACATCTGGCAGGGAAGCTGTCCACCAACAGTTATATGTTTTTTTCCAAAGATGGCCATCCCTGCCATCCATCCCATTACCAACGAACAGGTTTTTTCGTTTAGTTGTTTCCCGTATCAATAATCCAAATTATTAAGTGCTCTTGCCTACGAACGTTTTTATAGAATTGTGTTTATTTTTAATTAATTTTAGGTCCATGTGGACACATTATAATTTTAACCTAGTATTTAAGCCTGCCTACAGAATTTTTCTCCAAGCCAAACCGGACCTACCCCGTCCAGCCTCACACTCGCCACGGCGGTGTTCATCGTGGTTGTCTGGCTGGCCCCGGACTAGGATCCGATGAAGCATATATTTGTATTAAAAACATTGAATAAAATATTCATGTTGTGCAGACTATAAATTTAACACTCAAGTTCTTAGGTCCAAATCCCACCGAACGCAAGACTTTTTTTCTGATTTAATACGAAAAAAATATTTCAACTTAATAAATATAATTAAATGAGATCGTTCATATTGTTTAGTGTTCTTTTCGGCTTCAAAGATTCACCGGGTGGGGAGGTTCCAGCCGCTTCCAGTAGCTGCCGATTTTTTCAATTTAGATGCTTTTTCTTCAGAAAATGTTGTCCCTAAGAAAATTAAGAAGTTATTAAATATGAGTGATGTTCACGATTGTATAACTTATCCTTTTTATATATAACCCCTTTCTAGAGGTTTGTATTTACACTTACTAGAAAAAATTTTGTCTGAAGAATGTGACGTCAAATTACCAAATAAGAATTGGGGTATTCATAAAAGTATTGAAAGTAGAAGCTTAATGTTTACATAAGGCAGAACAGCATGATAAATTAATTACAACATGTTTTAAGACGGTAAGTTCTTTTTAGATAGTATTTGTTTTCAAATGATAATTTAGTTTTTAAAGTAATTATTTATGTAATTTCTATTTTCAGGTTGGGTTTGGTCTTAGGTTTGGTCCTACAATAGAGGTTATTTTTTGCATAAGGATATTAAGTTAACATCAATCAGTAAACCGATCGCTGTAGAAGAACTGCAGCATATTTTTCTAAAAATTGACTCTACAGCGCTTGCTTAGGTGGACAAAGTACAAATTATTATCAAAGTGTTCATTCTAATGTGCAATTAATGTCAACTCATGTTGAGGCATAGAAAATGCTCAGTAATTTTGGAGAAAGAAAATTGTCAGATTCTCTCATTTTTCACCTCTAATTCCAAAAAAACACCCCCAAAACAAAACAAAAAGTGGTCTGACCTGTGGATTAGATCATCTTTATGTACTTGGACCCGCTGAAACCAAATCCGATGTCAGAATTGTTAAATTCGCTCGTTTTTCACCCCCATATACCAAAAACACCCCGAAAACAAAAAAAAGCGGACCGGACCAGCGTATCCTTACCAAATACATACAGATATACTGCTTCTGGTATGGTCTTCCGGACAGACCATTTTTGGGGTGGGTGTTTTTTGGAGGTTAGGTGTGAAAAATTAACCAATCTGACAATTCTGACTTCAAATTAAGTTTCAGCGGGTCCAAATACATAAGGATACACTGATCTGGTCCGCAGGCCAGACAACTTTGTTTTTGGGAGGGGGGGGGGGGGTGATTTTTGGGTTTAGGGGTGAAAAACGAGCGAATCTGACAATTCTGACTTCGGATTCGATTTCAGAGAGTCAAAATATATAAGGATACACTGGTATGGTCCGCATGTCAGACCACTTTATTGGGAGGGTGTTTTTTGGGGTTGGGGGTGAAAAAAGAAGCAATCTGACAATTCTGACTACCTATTCGGTTTCAGCGGGTCCAAATACATAAGGATGCACTGGTCTGGTTCGCAGACCAGAGCACTTTTTTTTGTGTGGCTGTGTTATTGTTGTAGAACCTTCCAGAATTGACCTGAGTCAAAGTCAAAATAAAGATTCGACTTAGGTAGAAAATTCAATGAAAGGAATTTTCAACCATAACCAATAAGTCTGAAGGGCTCCAGACCCACAAACTAGTTCAAAAAGACAGTTATGGGTTCGATAAAACATTAAAAATACATTAAAAATAAACTTTAAAAATTCGCAGAAACAGAATTTTTTACTTAAGAAAATATTATTTTTCTAACTTTTTATTCCTCCGCCGAAGACAGTCAATGTCTCATCCCCATGGTCAACATGAGGATGCAGCACTAAATATATCATTCAAAAGAATAGATGTAAAATTTTAACTATGTGAAGTACCAAAATAGTCCAGTCAATGACAGAGTTGTAGAGAACATTTTGGAGGGGAGAATTTTTCTCTTCAGGAATGTGTTGGGGGTAGTCAGGAGGTAAACATACTAAAAGTCCCCGCCCCTAGCCCCGCCGTTTCAGGGGGGGAAAGGTTCCTTTTTTCGATTCTTCGCTTACAACTCGGAAACGATGCGTCGTACGAAAAAAGGTAACCTACGCAAAATTTGTGTGTTGTGTGTTTTTGGATTAAATGGCTTTGGCTTAACCAATTAGCCAGTCTATTTTAGAGGAAAGCCCATAATGGTAATTAAATTTTGCAGGATACAGTTAACAATTAATTACATATTTTATATTTTGCCAAAGGGCATTACATTTTACTTAACACTTAAGTTATATTAAATTATACTAAACTAAACTATATTACTTATATTTTTTGTATTTTAACATTGTCCGTTTTTCTTTATTATTTTTTTTTTTTAATTAATTTTTCATTTTTAATTTTATTTTATTTTTTTTTTACCACAAATTTTTTTTAAATTAAATTATTGTTTATTCACTTTTTTTTTGTCATACATAATATTTAAGTATGTTTTTTTTCCTTATAATTATTTTTTTTTTTATTATTTTTTTTTATTTTTATTTTTTTTTTTTTAACTATTTTTTCCCCTTTTTTACCTTATGTTTATAACAATATATAAATCTTCCCGCGGTCACGAGAGACATCAATTATTTATACATCTAACCTAAAGTTTAACTTAATAGATTATACAACTAACCTAAAGTTTACAACTACCTCATTTAATGACCCTAATGTCGCTGATATTAAACCAGAAAAACATTATCATAATGAGATATTTGCATTCTTTACAAAATTATATATTGCTTCATATATATTTGTATCCCCTTTGTGTAACAATAAAATCAAATTTGTAGGTAACATAATGCCATGTTTTGGTAGTTCTTCATAGAGAGAGTCGGTTTGCTGTATATACTGGGGACATTCGAGTATTATATGCTGGAGATCACCAGTTTCTCCACAAAGACATTCTGGGGTGTCGGCTAGGCCTATTTTGTGTTTGTGTTGTGGGTAAAGTCCATGGTTTGTTCTTATTCGGCATAGAGTCTGAATAAAGTAACGATTTCTATGTTTGTGATACCATGGTGTTTTAGGTAGGAGTGGTTGAATTGATTTGTATCTAATTCCTGTTGTTGCCTCTTCATATTTATGTTGCCAAGTATCTTGTAGCTCTTCTCTAAATAAGCAAGTAAAATCCGAAGGTGGTAGTATATTTCTATCTATGGAGTCTCCATTTTGAATTGCCATTTTAGCTAGACCGTCAACAATTTCATTATTACGAATGCCTGAATGGCCTTTTATCCAGGTCACTATAACAGATTTATTGTTTTCTTTTAGTTGTTGGTGGGTGATCAAAATATCGACGACAGAATTGTGTAGATTCGCTGATGTTTTGATATTCCTTAATTTGTCGACTGAACTTTTGCTATCCGTAAATATAACAAAATGTGGGCTTGGATGCTGGATGGCATATTCCATGGCTTTTTTTAATAGCTATCAATTCGGCAGTGTAGATAGATGTAACCTTTGGCAACTTGTACATTCTGTTTATATTTTCATTAGAATGAAAAAATGCACATCCTGTTCCATCGTTTGTTTTGGACCCATCCGTAAAAATATATTCACGATTTTTCCACTTAGCTTTTAATTCATTTTCGAAAAATCTATTATTGTGTTCTCCTGGGTTGCTGTTTGTTCCTAAATAATGAATAGCTACATCTTGTTGGTATATCTCATAGTCCACTGCAAAACAAGGGAGATTGCCATATTGGTAAAGTAATTCTGAAAATTGTGCTACTTTAGTGTAACTTTCGACCATTAGAGGTAGTCGTTTGTTATGCCAATACGGAGCTGTTAGACCTAATACCGTGAGTCTATGAAGGTTGTCTACGCAGTTGCTATTTCTGGAGTACAGTTTTGTTACAAATTTGTCACTTAAGAACTGTCTTCTTATTTCCATAGGAGCTTCACCTGTCTCTGATTCCAAAGTGTTTATTGGGGTACTTCCTAATAATCCCAAGCATATTCGTAGACATTTATTTTTAATTACATCGACTTTTTGTAGATTTGTCGCCGAGGAATTTCCATACAGTATGCTGCCGTAATCCAGGATCGATCGAACTAATGTCCTATAAAAAATTATGGCGATATTTGGATCTGCCCCCCATTTATTTTTGCAGAAAACTCTCAATATGTTTATGGCGTTTTCGCATCTTCTTGTTAAGTAATTTATATGCTCCTTCCATGACATTCTTTTATCCAAAATGATGCCTAGATATTTTACGGTGCTTTTACATGGAATCTCGTATCGACCTACATTGATTGTGTTTGGTTGTTGATATCTATGACGACTAAATATGCAGACTGCTGATTTTTCCTCGGATATCGTGAAGCCGACGTCTTCTGACCATTTCGAAATACTTTGCATCGCTACTGACAAATTGGTGGCATTTACATCGATTTTTGCGTTTTCATAATATACACAGAAATCGTCAGCAAATTGTATGACTTTGGTGTTTGCACTTAGATTTCTTGTGAAGTCTGCAGTATATAGAATGAATAATATTGGGCTCAGTATGCTTCCTTGTGGGAGCCCAAATGAAGTTATCCTAGGTCCAATGATGCTATCGTTCACTTTTATAAATATTTGTCTGTTGCTATATAATGAGATGATATTAATTATTATACGATTAGGTATTCCGACTACTTGAAGTTTGTGACTTAGAACATCCAGTATGACATTGTCGTACGCTCCTTTTATATCCAAAAAAAGGGCAGATACAGAGTTATTACGGGTAAACGCTAATTGTACATCGGTCACCAGGGTCGCAACAGCTTCTTGGGTGGATCTTCCTCTCCTAAATCCGAATTGATATTCCGGTAAATGGTTATTAATTTCCAACCAATGCTCCAGTCTATTTTTAATTAGTCTCTCATAAGTTTTCATGACGCATGACGCAAGGGCTATAGGTCTATATGAGTCTTCATGTTCTTTGGGTCTTCCTGGTTTTCCTATGGGTATTACTAAATAGTCGTGCCAGTCAGTGGGAATTGGTAGCTGATTGGTCCATATTAGATTGTATATATTTAGAAGATGATTTTTCCCAGATTCAGGCATTTGTGAGAGCATTGAATAGTGTATATTGTCCTTCCCGGGTGATGTGTTATTATTTTGTTTAAGTGCTCTATTCAATTCAAACATTGTGAATGGTTTCAGTAGATGAGAGTTTGTACTTGCTGTTGAATCTTGTATAACTGGTTTGTTCTTTACCCATTGTGGTGATAACTTGCAGTGAAACCTATCTACCCAAGGACCTATTTCAGGTGGAATTCGGTTATCCTGTTTCCTATTTTTGTAGATATTTAGTTTTGACCTAACTTCCTTAGTAGGGACATCCTTGTTCAGCGACGAACAGTAATCTTTCCAACTTTGTCTTTTTCGTCTTTAGTTATTTTCTTTACCAATGCATCATGTTTTTTGTAATTTAATAGGTTTTCCAAATTCGGCTTTTCTTCATAAATTTGATAATACTTTTTTCTTTCTTTAACTGCATTTTCGCATGTATCATTCCACCACGGTTTCCCCTTGTGTCGTTTGTTAGGATTATGGGAGGTTTTAATTTTGGGTATGGCTGTCGAGGCCGCATCATTTATGTTGTCTACCAGCTGACTGTAACTGCTGTAAAGATTTTCTTGCTGATTTGAGCTGTACCTATTTTCGAGATGATGTTGATATTGGTCCCAATTTGCCTTTTGAATTTTCCATATCTTGTGAGTTTTTTCTACGTAACTGCGTGTCCAGTGATGACATTGGATTAAAATTGGTAGATGATCGGAACCATGGGGATCGTTGATGGTATTCCAGGTAAACAGGTGCGCAATTTCCAGTGAGCAAAAGGTTAAATCCACTGCGCTTTTTCTGTTGTTTAAATTTGTTACCAATGTTGCATCTCCGTTATTTAAATATACTAAATTGGCAGAATCTATGGCATTTAACAATACTTTCCCATATACATCATTGTTTTCACAGCCCCACGCTTCATGGTGTGCGTTGAAATCTCCAGCTATTAAACATGGTTTAGGGATATTTGCAAAAAATGAGTTCCATTCGTACATTGATATTTTTGTTTGAGGTTTAATGTAGAGAGATACAAGTGTTAACCTATTATTATTACTATCCTTATTACTAACATTATTACCATTATTAGGATTATTAATATAATTACCATTATAGATACGACTATTATTACTGTCTTCATTTTTACCCAGTTTAACACTCACACACTTTGCCATAATTTTATTGTTTACTGGTATTGGGATATCATAAAAATGAAATTTTGATTTTAGTAGGAGGGCTACTCCCCCCTTACCATCATCTCTGTCAATCCTTGCGCAATTAAACCCTGAGAAATTATAATATACTTGTGGTTTGAACCAAGTCTCTGATAATAACGCGATATCAACGTTATTTTCTTGTAGTAAATGTTCTAAATTAATTTTATTTGAATCTGCAGTTCCATTGACAAAAATTAAAGTTCATATTTTTGGCTGCGAACTTGACTGATTAATAGATTGGAACCTATGCTGTATAAGATTTAATAGTTCTGCTTGTTGAATGTCAAATGGATTATTTTGTTTTAATGTGTTTATTACGTAATTAACCAATTCTAAAATTAAAACTGTAAAGTTATTATGCTGTGATTGTGTGTCTCGAATATTTGTTTGATATAAATCATGTTTTAGAATGCCACCTGATATATGTGGCATAGATACCGGGGCTATTATCTCTTGGCGGGCTGTGAAAGTGGCGTCTGGTGATGCAGTTCTGGTTCTTTTTGCTGGTGTTTTATTTTTTGTAGGTGAGGCCTGTATATTAGTTGAAATGTTTCTTGTAGGTGTAAAATGTGTTTGTGGCTGTGAGATTTGTTGTATATAATTTGGAGTTTTGGTAGGTATATAGTTTGTGTTATTTGTATTGAGGTTATTTCCTATTACCGCATTAGCGTACGAATTTTTCGGTATAGATTTGGAGGCATCATTGTAGTTTAAATTTTGTTCTGACATGGCTTGTTTAATTTGTTTTTGTCTTTTAAATTCGGGACACTCTTTAGTCTGTGACGTGAAATGATGTTGCTTGCAGTGGAAACATATTGGAACAGCTATTACATTTTGACATGCAGTGGACACATGACTTTCACCACACTTATAACACCTGGGGGTGCTGTTACACTGCTTCCCCATATGTCCATACCGATAGCAGTTATAGCACAAAAGCACTTTTTGTATATATGGTTCTACATGTTTAATCACTTTGTTTATTGCTACATATTTGGGAAGAGTTTGTGATTTAAAGGTGACGATAATAGTTTGTGTTGGGACGTATTCAGTTTATTCGTTACTAGTCACTTTTCTGTTCATTCTTTTAACATTTGTTACCTCAAATTTACAGTGATGATCTACCACTTTTATTTTATTTTTAATGTACTCCTCCGTATATTCCGTAGAAATCTGTCTAATAATACCTTGTCTATGTATCATGAATTTAGGGAGATATGATTCTAGCATATGTTGCTTAAATGTTACCGAATTGTTACAATCAATTAAATAGTTTGCACTTTTTGAATCTTTAAGATGGACTCTAACTCTGTGTCTGCCGATTGAATCTATACTTTTAATTTTATTATCCAATTCAGGCCAGTTAGTTAAAATAATATATCCCACCTTAACTTCGTTTATTCTAGAATTGGAATTGTTTTCGATATAAACGTGATATGGTCCGGTGTCAAAAGAACTATACTCAAAAACCCGTTTTTGAGATTGGCCATTTTTGTCTTGATTGTTAATTGTTATATTTTCTATATTATTAGGTAAATTATTACCAGGCGTTATATTAACGTTAAGTTGAGTGTCTTTTATCATTTCTTCACGTGTATCTGCTCTAATGTGAAAGAAGTACTTACATTTGAATGGTGAACTTTATTTTGTTCTTGTACATTACCAATTGGGGAATCCAGAGACATAGCATCGTCATCGTCATAAATTGTAATATTTGATTTAGGTGTTGTGCAGTTAAAATCGGGGGGGTCACCCCCCCCTATGAGCACTCATATTTTATGAGAACAAAGGATGGACACTTGTAGCACTTATGTAATTAACTCACTTATTAGCACTATATCACAGCGATCCGCTCCGTACTAGAGTCGGACCATGAATGCTATGCAAAATTAAACGTAATTAAATTTCCCCCAAGAATATTTATATTCATTTTCTTCCTATGTGTAATATTTTACGAGATATTCGCCAGCGAAAATCGATAATTAATAAAAAAAAATCAATTGTGTACCTTGAATATTTCTATCAAAGCGGTTTACCGTGGTCTGCTAATAAATCACAGTAACAAGACAATCTTTATTTTATAACACTGGACGTATTTACTAACGTAATATTAGGTCGAAATTTAGACATTTCCTCAAATATACAGTGTGACTCACTTAAAATGAAGATATCCTTATAGCTTTTTCATTTTGTTTCCGATTTGAATCAAATTTTACTCAAGTATAGAACAATTTAGAATCTACTTATGACCAGAAAATCATTCACCTGCTATAAAGGAAAAGCTACCTGCGGCCTGGTGGTCTTCCTGCCACCAGGATAATGTGGTCAAAATAAAAGTTGTCATCTAAAAGGTTGGGATTTTTGTCGTTCTAAAGGGAATTTACAACAAAAAGAAGACAAAGAGAAGAAGATAAAAAGAACAAGTAGAACATATAGAAAGAGAATAGGAAAATTAGATTATAAAGTTAAGGGAAAGATCAAAAGTAGGGAAATAAGAGGTCGTGGTACAGGAAAGTGGGGCAAGGGAACAGGTTGCCGGAAAATAGACAACGCCTGAAATGGTAAGGTGTGTCTGATATTAAAAAGTATTGCAATATGCTGTCAGATTTGGGTTATGTAGCGGGTTAGCGGACTATAGCTCCGTTTGCATTCGTAGTAATTTTGGGAATTTCTTAGACATAGTCCCCTAGTTGGGTTATGTCGTGACATCGTGCATATAAATCTCTGAGGGAGGTGTATCTGTCCGAAAAAGAAATGAGGGGCATAAATTTGTGTTCGAGAACTATAAGTTTGCTCATCATCGTAGCCGGGATGCTGCACCACACCGGCGCATCACTTACACGGCGCCGCGTATGTGATCACCAACAACAGTTTTTTATTTGATCTGTTCAGTCTGCTGCCCCTGGCGGGTAAGACTCCTGGACATGGAGTAGACCTTGCGTATGGTCTCGTTCACGTGGGCGTTAAACGTCAGTCGTTTGTCTGAGTTAACCCCCAAATTAGTTGTAAAAAAATCAAAAGTGTAATAGCTTCACCACCACCTGTTAAACTGAACGTGTAAATGTTTATAATATATAGCTAGCCTAAAATCATATTTAGATAAATGAATAAATTATAATGAATTATATTATTATGAAGCATATATTAATAAAATAAATAAATGAACAATGATAGGAAATAACATTTCGCAAGATTCCTGTTTAATTCCAAGCCATAAAAATTAAGAAAGCATTTTTTTTTAAACTTTAAATGATTAATAACTTTTTTATTTACTGATCGATTTTGTTAAAAAACAATAGGTTCTTCCACTAGCTAGCACTAATTTACTGACTAAATTTCAATACAGTCGAATTGTTTTTTCTTAAGTTATCGTGCTTACAAGAAATGTGATGGACGAACAGAAGGACATTTTGAAAGATGCTCCAGAATTCGTTCACTAACACAATAATATGAATTTTTTTTTGTCTACGAGCGATATTTACCGTTTTAGAAATGCACCGATCAAATGCAATATAGGTGCTCTTCTTTCCGTATTTGCAAATCATTGTTAAACTCTGCCAGAAACCTTAATATTATTTTTGACTGTTGTTTTATTCATTGCTGGGTAATACATATTTTTTAATATTATATATTAAGTTATGTATCTAAGCATTTTTAGGTGTTTTTTGAGGTTATGTCAAAATTCCTAACTGATCGGCTAATTCTGACCTCATATTCAGTTTCGGCGCCCCAAATTACGTATAGATATAGTGATCAGCTCATTTAAGCTTTTTATTTACTTGTTTGGGATTTTTCGGGCATTTTTTAGATGTTTTTTGAGGTTATGTCAAAATTTCTAACTGATCGGCCAATTCTGATCTCAGATTCGGTTTCAGCGCCCAAAATACGTATGGAAATGGTGGTCAGCTCATTTAAGCTTTTTATTTACTTGTTTGAGATTTTTCGGGCAGTCTTAGGGTGTTTTTTGGGGGTTAGAAAAAATGCAAGAGCCAATTCGGCAAAACGGACATCGGATTCGTGTTCAGCGGGTCGAAATGCATGGGAATACATAGGTCTACCTTCTAGCACTCGACATTTTTATTTTGTGTGCCTGTGTAATTATTAAAAAAATGTAAGAAATACTTTGATTTCAATTACTAAAAGATTAAGCAAAAATAGAAAGTAAAATTTTAGTTTCAAATTTTTAAAATATTGTTTAAAAAAATATTACCATTTCGGGGTAAAACTAAAATCTACTAGAAAGAAGAATTATTTAAGAAAAAACATTGTGATATGATGGAATTGAAAGGTTCTAATTACGCCTTGAAAATGCAAAAAATGTATCATGAATCCCAATTGGTGCAGACAAAACTGTTTTTTTTTTCAAATTATTTCTTTTTTTATATAATATTGATAAATAAATGCTAATAATTTTTATTTATGGGTAAAATAACGATGAGAATATGCATTTGTTTATAAAAAAAAATTGAACAAATTAATAAATGGTTTAAATTTTTTTTTAAATATTTGTTAATTTTACTAAAAAGAGCATAAAAAATATAATATGAAAAGAAAATTAGTTGTACGACTTGATGCGCTTAAAAAATCGACGATTCAATTTTCGAATTTGCTTTTGTTTTTTAGGCATTGTTGTCAACAAGCCAACTTGAACTTTGGTATAACAATTTAGTTTCATTAGAGGCATATTATCCCAAAGTATCATTAAAATATATACATTATTGTTTAAGTTACCATCAATTGTTTAAAAATGGCCTCTCTCAATTGCTTTTATTTAATGCAACTTTACAAATTGATCAAAACGATTCAGACAGATCTAATTTTCGTTAAAATTTCATTATGAATAATTTATTTCTTTCTCATTACGATACGAGCTACACAACCAGAGATATTTAATAGAAACTGCAGGAAAACACAATTTTGGACATTTTTTTTTTGTGAGAAAAAGGGCATCGGCTGCAATGGTTATTAGCCCTGTAGAAAATTAAAACTATACATATAAGTACATACCCACACCTACACTTAACTTCTTCTATTCCTTTTGTATTTATGTGCTTTCTCTCAGTCTGTCACAGTTTATTTAGTAATCCACATTGTTTTATAAAAGACAAAATTCTTACAGTTTGCTCCTTAATGTTACCTAAACAGTCCTTTAAATTATTCGGGAGGTTTAAAAGTTGTTTATAATGACTATATTACCTGCAATTCAGTACAATGTGTTCTTCAGTAAGAGCAACATTGTAAGTGTTGCATAGCGGATGTTGTTCTCCTCTTAATAGATGGAATGAGGTGAGATGAGTATGGTCGATTCTTAGTCGCAAGTTATAATTCTCATTATTGGAGATAACCTTAATAAAATGCTGAATATGCAAACTCAGCAATTGCGATAAGCTTATAAATAGAGGTTCTCTTCAAATTGGGACCAGATCTAGTCTGTCAACCGTTGTATCAACATCGAACTTGTAGAAAAATAAAAAGGTGTTCAAATAAAAAGTTTATTGGTGTTTTTCAAAAGCCTTTGTCTTAAACCACAATTTTATCTCGCGTAAGAGTCACATTTTCTCTTCTGGTCAGTTTTTGAGAGTTCATCAATTTTTTAACTTGTGGCTTAACAGTTTTTAATTTAGACTCGGTTCTCTCCCATTCCATTTGCCATGTATTATGTATTACCTCTTCAATTACAGATCTTAGGAACTGAGGTATCATCTACATTTTCTTTGTTCACTGCTTGACGCGCAGCTTTGTCTGCTAATTCGTTTCCATTTATTCCAATGTGGCTAACCAAAGCAGCAGCGAAAGGATTTATTTGTACCAAAGGGTCTCCTGAAAAGTTATTACGTATGACTTGAAGAGAGCTAAGGGAATCACTTATAATAAGAATTGTGCGATGCTCTTTGAAACTCTAGATTCCGATAGATCTTGTTGCATAGAACAAGAGTTCTCAAGGCCGCTAAGTCCTAAAAACTCATGGTTTTTAGGACTTAGTTGACTGAAGTTGGACTTTACTTGTATTCTGCAGCATAGTTAAATCCTTATGGGAAATGGCTTTCGGTCAAACTCTTTGATACTCTGGATTCTTTTAGTTCTTGATGTGTAGAACAAAAATTCTCCTAAGTCCTAAAAACGATATAGCCCGAAGGGCCATATTAACTATGCTGCAGAATGTAAGTCCAATTTCAGAGGGCTATATCTCAAAACAGTGAGTTCTTAGGACTTAGTGCCCTTGAGAACTTTTATTCTACACATTAAAAACTACCAGAATTTAGAGTTTCAAAAAGTTTGACCGAAAGCCATTTCCCATAAGGATTCTGTGGGGTCCTTTGCAATACGCCTTGGTAAGCATTTACAACTTCATTAAAGGACAAGGGTAGATAAGCTATATATTTTCGCCTACTAATTTCATAAAAATAAAAAGTTCTCCTTAAAATCACTAAAGTTTATTTATTTACAGATGAACATACGATCTTTATGTTTCTATACGTTTTACATAACAACAGTAAGTCGTGATAATAGCATTTCAAAGTAAGCATGTTTTCAGTTTTTTGTAATTTTTTACGTTTTTCCGAACTTTCAATGTGTATTTCAGTTAGATGCGCTCGATGAACCAATAAAATCTATACCTCATTTCATTATTGAGTATTTGAGCTTTGAAATAATGGTCAATTTATATTTGTTCATCAAGCGCTTCAATGTATAAAAAACAAAATCGTTTCTGCGGAAGTCGTAGTGGTGTCGACGTTGCGTGCGAATTTAAACGTGTCAGCGCTCAAAATCACATATTGTCGTGTGTACTGAATACAAATATTTTGAAAGACTATTGGATAATTCATTAATTTTATTGATACGTTTTTGAACAAGTAATAGGCTTGTTACTTACTGTCGTGGGTAATAATTCATTAGTCAATGAGCAAGGACCAATCACAAGGCTTCATATTAATTATTCACCAGTTTTTGTGGAGCAATCCCGAAAGACGATTTAAAATCCAATAATATCGTGTGTGCCATAACTCAATTCAATCTGTCATAATAAGTAGGTCGATTTTGCCGAAAATAAAAAATGTCACTTTTTCGTACGCGCTTCTGTAGGCTAGAATTTTCGATTTCCCCGGTGCGATTTACGATGTGCATCAAATGCAATTCTTCCTCTTTCCATAATGACAGTATTGGCCTTCAACTCATATATTAAAAAGGATCTGAACGTTTAAAGATTTCGTGTTTCGCCTCCTTTGCAGTTGCAATAACGTGTCCCTCAACATGGTTTTTGTCGAATAAATCGAAAAGTATCACTCCTAGCTAAAAAATTAAAATCTCCAAGAAAAAGTTCATAAACTGAGGAGCAATTTTCTGTTTTTAAAATATTCTCAACTTTTTGTTTTTTCGGAGATATGTACATGGAGGTTTAAAAATGGCGTCAAACGTTTTTAAGTCAAAATGCCTCTTTAAAAGTTAAATATATCAGAAACTATGGCACTTGCGCCAAAAATGTTAAGAAAACAAATTAAAGATTATCGATTAAGCTGAAAGTCCTTTTTTTATTTTTTATCCTGTTTAAAAAAGAAGAAAAGAAGTTATGACGGATTCAATGTGTCTCCCCATTTTTCCCTAAAAATCTCGTCAATTATTATTTTCAGCACATTTACCTTAAAGCGCAACTCCCTGTTGAGTAGTCGTAGAAAAAGTATAGTATTCTACTCGCGTGTAATAGCATGTTTCACTCGGATGAATTACGAAACTCGCCTTCGGCTCGTGCCGTAAACGTCATCCTTTTGAGTAATGTAATAGCCATTATTAAACGTTTGTTGAATAATGTAATATTTTTCAAAGAACTGTTTTTTATTACTTGTCATGATATATACTACTCGGAAAATATAATGACATATGACATTGTCGATGGGCGAAAAAAGGCCCTTATCTACCCTTTTCCTTTAGTTTTTATTACAGTACTATTTCCTCGTTTTTTGAATAACACATCAAATCGCATCTAATTTCGAGTGGTATTAATGTTCATAGTTGCCTTTCACATACGTTTAAAGGATATACGCCAGGTAGTGTTAATTCCAATTTGTCTGCAAGTTCCTTAAAAATTTATACTGGTCGAGTTATAGTTTGTTGGTGACTCTTAGACTTCCACTAATTCGTATTGAAACAGACATGAGTGAACAGGATGTTGTGGTGAAGCTTTTATTTTCCCTACGTAATTTAATAGCAGCTGCTTTCTTCTAAATTTTATAGGTGGTATTCCCGCGTCACAACACAGAATGTAGCGGGCTGGTACGAAAAGCACCAACGGCCATTCTTAGCCCTGCGCAGTGAATGGATTCTAATTTTCGCAGGCGTGACTTTCTTGCAGATCCATATATAATACATCCATAGTCCATATTTGAGAGCACTAATGGCATATATAGTTTCAGGATTGTTTATCTGTCTGAGCCCCAGTTGATATTTGACGTACAACGAATAATGTTCAGCCTATTTTTTGCTTTTATCTCCAAATCTGTAATGTGAGGTCGAAATTAAACCAAAAAATTTAACTGTTAGCTGAACCACAATATGATTGTCATTTATATTCAACTCAGGTTGAGCACGTGGACTTCTAAGCCGATAAAAATGAACTCAAACTATTTTAGATGGAGACAGTTTGAAACCTAAAACGCTTGCTCGCTTCCTTTATATTTTCTGTACAATCCCGAGGCATACAAATAACTAGATCGTCCACAAATAAGCCTACATGAAAAGGACGAGTTAAAGTCACTGCAAGTTCATTCACTGCGATGATGAATAGAGTTACGCTTAGGGTGGATCCCTGTGGCACCCCGTTTTCTAGTTCGTATGTACTGGAAAATGTGTTACCTATACGAACGCAGAAGCGACGTTCTCTTAGGAAACTTTTGATAAATAAAGGAAGCCTTCTTCTTTATCCCCAATTATGAATTCTTCTAAGAATTCCGTAGCGCCACGTTGTGTCATAAGCTTCTCAATATCAAAAAATACTGCAGTTAAATGATTGAGAGTTGCGAATGCATTTTTAATTGCATTTTCTAAAAGCACTAACTGATCTGTTGTAGGGAATCCCATCCGATAATTTTATAAAAGGTTTTGAATTTCTAAAACCCAAGTGAGGCGGTTATTTATCATTTTATATTTTGCTCAAACAACATGTTAATTATATGGGGCGATAACTGGATGGCAGCTTTAAATCATTTCCCTGCTTTGGTATTGGTATAACGCCACTGGTTTGGATAAATGTCTTGCCTCCATATTAAATTAAATTTTAATATTTTCAATTTATATGTATCAGGGAGCTGCTTCAAAATTTCGTATGGTATCCTATTGGGTCCTGGGGCAGTATCATCAACATCTCTTAGAGCTTCCTCCAATTCTATCATTTTAAAATTATCGTTATAAGCTTCGGCTTCCTCTACACTGAAATTCAAATCTGTTTCTGAAGTCAATTTGGTATTCAGTGTACTGTCCTGAACTACTAGCTTGTTAAAATTTCTTTCCAAATATTTCTACTACGTTGTTTACCTCTGACACTAATTGATCATCATAAAGGAGGATAGGAGATATTGATGTATTTCCTTTTCCTATAATATGTCTTACCTTGTTTGTAGGTGTATCAGATGTTACAGTAGATACATAGTTTTCCCAAGAAGCTTTTCGACTGGAACGAATAATTTGTCTTACTTTTGCACGAGCTTTTTTGAAATTTATCGTATTCTCAGTAGTAGGATGTCTTTTGAAAATAGTGAGAGCACGTTTCTTCGCAATTACTGCTTCGCTAACATCTATGTTCCATCAAGGCATCGATTTCTTCAAAGGTTTTCCAGATGTTTCTGCTACTTGGAGAATATCTTGGGTAATAATATCAACAGATAGTTCGATTACAAGCTCGACGTTAGTGAGACTTAATCTGAATAAAGGTCAGTCTGCTTGATCTAATTTCCACTTTTTTGGAAAACTATCACATTCCGATTGCAAGGTAATAGTATAATTATTAGCAACTGGGAAATGGTCGGTATATAAACTGGTCATTTATAACTGACCAAGTCAATTTTGTAACTAATTGAGGCGTACAAAATAATACATCAATGGGACTGAAATTATTAGATCGGGAGTTAAGTTCCTTGTCCTGTATTTAATAGCACTATATCAAATTTGTTCAGTAATTCTTGTATTTATCTCCCTCTTCTATCTAGTCTCATTGAGCCCTATAGGGGATTGTGAGAGTTAAAATCTCCTACAATTATCGCAAGATGAGGAAGTTGAGACATTACATCCATCAACTCGTCAAGTTCCCAGTCCGCATTGGGTAGATACATGTTATATATGGCCGCTTTAAAGTAATATAAGATTTGTACTGCGACTATTTGTAGTTTCGATCGTATGGGAATTTTACGAGCCTGCTTTTAGTATATACAGCAACTCTTCCTTGTGTTCTTAGCACTGCTTTCCTGCAAATAAATAAAAACGGTCTTCTGTTGAAAATTAGTCTCTTTAGTTTGTATAGTTCTTTAGTTCGTATATTGTGTGTATAAACCGTTACAATTCCTCTTGAGTATATTGAGAAGCTCTGCACTGTAATGAGTATTCTACATAATAGGCCAGTCGGAATAGCTTTTTTGTGCGAAATGTCGTTTACCCGCAATTTTTTTTTCTTAAAGTATAGTTTGGGATGTAGAGAAACATATGCCAACTATCCGCACGCAAGACAGGTGGGGCAACACACTTTAAAATTCAAAAATCGTCAAATTTTTGCCGTTTTTTGCTTTATTTGCCATATGCCTCGTATTTGAAACATTTCTTGAAAATATATCAAGAGATAAAAAAGTTAAAAAAATCGATTTTAAACATTTTATTATTCTTGACATTTTTCTAGAAAATTCTTCGTTTAAGAGCTACAGACGAAAGAAAAATGCTACTTTTCTACTTTTTGATTTTTTTTCTTCTTAAGTGATTATAATAAATATTAATACGAAATATATCATCGGTATAATGTAAATTATGTGCAAATATCCAATTTACAGTTTAAATAAAATATATTTACAGAATTATTTATAATTTACATGTTAGACAGAAAAAGAAAATAATAAAACTTTTCAGGTATTGAGGTGTTAAAATGGTGGGACAATAAATAAACAAATATATATTTTCACAAATAGACTATTTATTTTATGCATAGTAGAGCGCACATGCGTTTCATGTTTAACTTAATAGAATACAATAGAATAGAATAGGATAGAATAGGATAGAATAGAATAGAATAGAATAGAATAGAATAGAATAGAATAGAATAGAATAGAATAGAATAGAATAGAATAGAATAGAATAGAATAGAATAGAATAGAAGAGAACAGAATAGAACAGAATAGAATAGAATAGAATAGAATAGAATAGAATAGAATAGAATAGAATAGAATAGAATAGAATAGAATAGAATAGAATAGAATAGAATAGAATAGAATAGAATAGAATAGAATAGAATAGAATAGAATAGAATAGAATAGAATAGAATAGAATAGAATAGAATAGAATAGAATAGAATAGAATAGAATAGAATAGAATAGAATAGAATAGAATAGAATAGAATAGAATAGAATAGAATAGAATAGAATAGAATAGAATAGAACAGAATAGAATAATAATAATAATGATAATAATAATAATAATAATAATAATAGTGTGTCCGCATGGCAGAGTAGCGCTGAGTGTGGCATGCAACGTCCTCAGGAGCTCGGACCCACTCCTGCGGTTTGTGAGAGATCATGAAACTGCAGGAGTTGGCGCATTTTTATTCAAGGCAGCACGTAAGGCCGCAGATGATCTCGGTCTCGTATTCGACTTCAGGCGAGGAGGCCGGCGAGGTGCTGAACTAGAATCAGTAACTGAGCTTGCGCCAAATCGTCTGATAGCCCAAATTAAAGCTGCCGAGCAGAGAAATCTGCTCAGGCAGCACGTCGATAAACCCATGCACGGCGTATTCTATAACAACATAGAGACGCTGGGTTTATCGACAAAGCTGACCTTCGCTTTCTTACGGTCAGCAGGGCTAAAGTCGGAGACCGAAGGATTCATTGTGGCCTGCCAAGATGGTGTTATTAACACCTTGGTCTACCGCAGTCGCGTTATGGGTGTGGAGGTCCCTGACATTAATTGTAGGACCTGCCGTCAGGCGCCGGAGTCGCTCATGCACTTACTATCTGCATGTACGGTATATGCAACTTCGGCCTACATCCATAGACATAACGCGGCCCTACGAGTGCTGTACTACCACCTTCGGCACTCGTACGAAGTAGACCAAACACCAGTGCTGCCTTACGTCCCCGGAGAGATCGAGTCCGTTGTCGAGAACGAGAAGTGCCGAATATATTGGAACTACTCGTTTCCGACGGTCAGGCAAATTCAGGCAAACAAGCCTGACATAGTCCTCCTAGACCACCAAACCAAGATAATGTATGTCATCGAGCTCTCGGCACCTGCCGAGACAAACATCATCTTGAAGGAGGGCGAAAAACGGACTAAATACCGAGATCTCCGGTATGAGCTCCGAGTGCTATACCCAGACTACTCGGTCAAGATGGTCGTCCTGATAGTCGGTGTACTTGGTGGAATGAGGCCTACGCTGCTCTCAGAATTAAAGGCCATACCAGCCTGCCAAAAGTCAGCCGAGTGGTTGGCAGGCCAAATGCAGAAGGCAGTTATCCTGGGGTCCCTTCGTCTTCTTAGGGCACACGAATCTGGCATCTACAGTCACTAACCCTGCGGGACGCGGGGAGTGGCTGCGGATAATCCGCTGGCGCTTCTCCCGTGAGAATGTCGGAGACACGGGAGAACTGTCCAGCATCGCACACGCGACAAAAAAAAAATAGTTGTGGGAAATGAGAAGTGTCTAATTTATTGGAACTACTCTTTTCCCACCGTCAGGCAAATACAAGCCAACAAGCCTGACGTAGTACTCCTCGACCATCAACTCAAGACAATGTTCGACATGGAGTTCTCGGCTCCCGCGGAGAACAACATTGTCTTGAAGGAGGAGGAAAAACGGACAAAATATTCGAGATCTGCTCTTCGAACTCCGCAGACTGTATCCAGACCATACTGTTAAGATAGTGGTACTGATTATAGGAGCCCTCGGTGGAACGAGACACACACTGCTTTCGGAACTCAAGATCATACCGGCATGCCGAAATTCGGCGGAGATCTTAGCCGGCAGAATGCAGAAGGCCGTCATTCTCGGTTCATTACGTCTGCTCAGGGCACACGATTCCCGGACCCAGTAGTCACTTACCCCACGGGTGTGGGGAGTGGCTGCCGGTACCACCAGCTCCCCTCTGTGAGGGTCGGAGCCACAGAGAAGGGTGACTGGTTTTTAGCAAAAAAAAAATAATAATAATAAGCAATAAGCTATAAAACCACTTTAGAGCTGGAAAGCCCCGGGGCCCGATAAACTCCAGAACTTCTGGATAAAAAGCTTTGATTCTCTCCATTACCACCTTGCAAGAGCACTTAGTGAAGTCACTTCCGATCCACACATACTACTTGGAATGGTTTACCACCGGCACAACATATCTGCTTTCCAAAGGCAAAGACACAAAGGACCCAAAAAACTATCGCCCAATTACGTGCCTGCCTACAATGTATAAGATCTTGACCCCTTTGATTTCTAACCGACTCTATGAACATCTCTCAGATAATAATATATTACCACCAGAACAGAAGGGATGCCGCAGATCAACTCAAGGCTGCAAAGACCAACTGCTAATAGACAAAATGATCATAGAAGACGCAAAGAAACGAAAAAAGAACCTGAGTATGGCCTGGATAGACTATAAAAAGGCTTTTGACAGTGTGCCTCACAGTTGGATCATAGCCTCTCTAAAAATATATAAAACTAGCCCAACAATAATTGGATTCCTAGAAAGAACTATGAAACAATGGAGGACGGAAATGCAGCTATATCACTCCACGGGATCTATAAAAAATGGCAAAATAAATATCAAAAGAGGCATTTTTCAGGGAGACTCCTTATCACCTCTACTCTTCTGTCTATCTTTGGTGCCACTCACTAACATGTTAAATAGTGGCAAACTGGGATATGAGGTAAAAAAAGGATCATACATAAATCATCTGCTTTATATGGATGATCTCGAGCTCTACGCGATAAACAACAGCCAACTGGACCAAGAGCTAAATATCGTCAAAATGTTTAGCGATGATATACATATGGAGTTCGGCCTGGACAAGTGTTCAAAAATAACAATAAATAAGGGAAAAATTAATTTAGGGCCCAAAACTCAACTTAACTACGGTAAAGAAATAGAAAGTCTGGATCAAAATGAAGCTTATAAATACCTAGGCGTAGAAGAAAGTGGTGGCATCCATCACGAGAGCATGAAGCAAAAAATTCGCAAAGAGTACTACAGACGATTAAGACTTATCCTAGGTACACAACTAAACGCAAAAAATAAAGTCCAAGCTATCAACAGCCTAGCGATACCAGTGCCACAATATAGCTTCGGGATAATTGACTGGAAAGAGCAGGAAATCCAGCAAATAGATAGAAAAACTAGGAAATTATTGACAATGTACAAATTCCATCATCCGAAAGCAGACGTGGACAGACTATATATACCCCGAAGCTCTGGTGGGCGTGGCCTCATGCAATTAGAAAATGCGTTTAAAAGTACAGTAGTGGGACTTTGCGAATACATTAAACAAGGACAAGTTCATTAAACTCGTGGAAAAGCATGAACGAGCGAAAACAAAGTATTCCCTGACATAAACTGGTGAAAAAATACAAAGAACTTACTTGAAACCAGAAGATGGAAATCCAACAGTTGCAAGCTTAAAACAAAAAATGAAGAATGCGTTGAAGACGGAAAAAATTTGTAACCTAAAATCCAAGCCACTCCATGGTCAATTCTACAATAACTTAAACAAAAATAACGTGGATGCGAAGATGACTATGAAATGGATGGGAAGCGCGGGATTAAAGGTAGAAACGGAGAGCCTAATAATAGCCGCTCAAGATCAGGCACTAAACACTCGATACCACAAAAGAGTAATTTTAAACCAAAATATTGACAGAAGTGTAGGATGTGTCATCAACAAGAAGAACATATAAGCCACATAACATCTGGTTGTACCGTGCTAGCTCCAACGGAATACACGCAACGACATAATAAAGTCGCTAGCTACCTCCATTGGTCAATGCTCCAACATATAAATGTACCCGTTCCTGGTCACTGGTATGAACACCGACCTGAAAAAGTAATTGAAACAGACCAAGCCACTGTTCTCTATGACAAGGCAGTTATCACAGACCGTACAATCAGAGCAAATAGACCTGACATTATTTATCACGACAAGGTTAAAAACCAATGTCTACTGATTGACGTATCAATACCAGATGATGCTAATATCTCTGTAAAAGAGGCCGAAAAAATAAGCAAGTACAAAGATCTCGAGATAGAGATATCGCGTATGTGGGGCACTCAAACTAAAATGATACCAGTTATAGTAGGGGCATTAGGAACCGTTAAATTTGGATTTCAGAATAACATCGAAAAGCTACCAGAAAAAGTCTGTCCATTCCAAGTACAAAAAATAGCACTCCTCGGTACCGCCCACATTATTCGTAAAGTACTGTCTATAGAGTAACGGACAAAATTACCAACATTAAACCTTAGGACTCAGGTAAAGTCCCGGTTAATAGGGAACCAGTAATAAGCTGAGAAAAACATATAATAATAATAATAATAATAATAAATAAGCAGGAGGGGCTGACTTTCATCTATCAAGCCTTTGGTGAGTAGCGCCACCACTTACTCCAGCTGGGGGTGCAAAATCGAACCGGCAGCCCTAGTGCACCCGGGAGGGGAAACCTCATTCCCCTCTGGTGTCGGTCGTGGGCTTGCTGGGCTAACCACCCACAAGCCCAAATCTCTGGTTCCAGTTGACCAAAGGCAGGGCCCCCACGATCGACCCCGAGCGGATAGGCGTCATGGGCAAGGTGGTGGAGCCCAACAGGACGGACTGCCCGATGACGACAACCGCGACGCATATGGACGCTTTGAGTGGACGGACGAGCTGAGGGATGACCTTCTGCAGTGCTATGAAAGCAGTGAGCCTGCACAGAGGGGATACATGGCGCGGATGCATGTTCTGTGGTGTGATATACACCCAGAGCATCGCGCTTTCACGAAACAAAATCTTCGTGACTATGTATCTCACCTCCGAAGCAGAGGCTACATCAGAACCGCTCTGAGACCTGTTGAAGAGGTAGTCGACAGACCGCCCGATCAACCGGTCGAGGAGGTGGTTTTAGATGTTCCACCCATACCAGAGGGCATCAGAACCAGAAGGGGGCTGCACCATCAAAAGCCCCCTCGGCCACAAGATCTGGTCAGAGTGGACGCAGAACTCAGTGAAGCTATTCCGGAAGAGGCTGATATCTGGCACATTAATTATGCCGTCTACGACGCCGCGATGCGGCTCTCTCCGGTGGTGAGGCGGGATAATACTACTTCCCCGCAGGAGAGAGCTGACCGGCGTATAAGAAAGATGGAAGCCAAGATCCGGTCGGCGAGACAATATGCGTCCCGTATTCAGTGTGTGATGGATTACATGGCGGAGAACAGGCCTTTCACGTCAAAAGTGCGGCGAATCGCCGCCAACTTAAGGCGAGTCCATCACACGCTTAACGTGGCAGTGCTGCTTACCACCAAGCAACATTGTCTCGATAGAATACGGATGCTAGTGGCCTTTCAAAAAGTCGCTAGCAAGGCGGGCGAGGGCAGTAGCGGAAAATAACCTTTTTCTGAAATCGATCGGCAATGTCTACATTTTCGGCGCGATTTCAGATCGAAAAATGCACAATTTCAGTATTTTAGTCCGTTGCTAAGAAACTATCAGAACACAGATCGGAAAAGATCCGTTGCCAAGCAACGATCAACAAAACAGTACGGGAATGTTACTTTCCCGGCCTAGGCCGGGAAAGTAACATTCCCGTACGACTTTTTATGTATATTTTAGACAGTAAATAAATACACGCAGACAAACCAACTCACATTAAAATTGCATAAATTAGTAAGCAGTTAGATTGTAATGAAGAAATATTATGCATTAATACAAATTTCTTAATTTATAATAATGTTGATTGAGATTTCAGAAAAAATAGTATGTGTACTTCGGTGTGAAATACTCCCCTTCTGAACAATACCGGCTCTGTCTGGACTCTGCTATTACCCGATGTTATGGTAAAGCGAGTCCTCCAGAGCGGCATGAGTTCTTCGATACATCTCACTACGGGACCGGGCACCGCAAGACATCTGAGCAAGTGGACAATAAGCTCATGGGATGTCATATCAATTGCCTTGCGGTAGTCGATCCAGGCCATAGAGAGGTTACGCTTATACTGCACGGAGTCCTGCGTGATACATCTGTCGATCAGCAGGTTCTCCTTGCAGCCAGCGACACCTCTCTTTGACCCTCGTTGCTCATATATCCGTTCGTAAACCCATTCAACTGCTTGGAGCACCCGCATGTACAAGATGCGTGTAAACAACTTGTAGCATGCGTTTAAGCAAGTTATCGGCCGGTAATTTTTTGGGTTAGACAAATCTCCGTTCTTCGGGATCAGCACTGTCCGCCCCTCGACAACCCAAGAAGGAATTTGCTGCTCCCCATTTAGCCATGAATTAAAAAGTCTGGCCAAATGGTGGTGGGTACTGGAAAACTTTTTCCACCAAAAGTTATTTATCCCATCGGGACCTGGAGCAGCAAAGTTCTTAGAGCCCTCAAGAGCTCTTTGAACCTCTTCTGGGGTTATTGGTTGGCACACCTCGTTTGGTTGTTGAAACCTTTGGCAAAAGGCTTCAAAGTGTGCCAGGGCTAGAGTGTCTCTGTTGAGTGGGAGCTTCTGTCCGTAGAGCGTTTTCCAGAAGTTTTCCACCTGATCTACAGTCGGCGGATTCTCTACAACACGCTGAGGCGGTTCGAAAAGGCGCGAGGGCTTTTTGCGGAATAAATTGTTTTCCGCCAGCCCCATCGCCCGCCTCACTAGTGACTTTCTACAAGTCACCAGCATCCGTATCCGATCAAGGCAGTGCTATTTGGTGGTTCGCAGCACTGCCCCATTCAGTGTGTGATGGACGCGTCTTAAATTGGCGGCTATGCGCCTAACTTTAGGCGTGAATGTCTTATTGGCCGCCATATAGTCCATCACACATTGGATACGGGATGCATGTTGCCTCGCCGACCGGATCTTGGCTTCCATCTTATGTATACGCCGCTCCGCTCTCTCCTGTGGGGAGGCAGTGTTCCGCCTCTCCCCCGGGGTTAAGCGTTGTACAGCAGCGTATACGGCGCAGTTTATGCGCCAGATGTCAGCCCCTTCTGGTATCGCTTCACGAAGTTCAGCATCCACTCTGGCTAGGTCTTTTGATCTGGGGGGTCTGATGTAGTGTAACCCCCTTCTTGTGCTGAGGCCCTCTGGTGTTGGTGGAACGTCTAGAACTGCCTCCTCAACCAGTCCATTCAGCGGATCTTCAACCGCCTCATTTACCGGCTGATGAACAGCTCTCACGTAGCCCCTGCTACGAAGGTGGGATACATAACCACGCAGATTTTGCGGCGTGAAGGCGCTGTGCTCCGGGTGTCTTTCACACCACAGAGCATGCATTCGCGCCATGTACCCCCTTCGTGCGGGCTCACTGCTTTCGTAGCACAGCAGAAGATCATTCCTCAGCTCATCTGTCCACTCAAAGCGTCCATGTGTCTCGCGGTCGTCATTGTCAGGCAATCCGTCCGGTTGGGCACCACCACCTTGCCTGTGACCCCCATCCGGATAGGGTCAATTGTGGGGGCCCTGTCTTCTGTTGCCTGGAACCAGAAGATTTCAGCTTGTTAGGTGGTTAGCCTAACAAGCCCACGGCCGACACCAGAGGGGAAGTCTCTTTCCCCTCCCGGGTGCGCTAGCACTGTCGGTCAGGATTTTGCACCCGTGGCTGGAGTAAGTGGTGTCGCTACTCACCAAAGGCTAGTTGGATGTAAGGGAGCCCCTCCTGCTTATTTATTATTACATATATATATATTATTTTTTTTTTATGTTTTGTTAAAAACCAGTCACCCTTCTTCTCTGTGGCTCCGACCCTCACAGAGGGGAGCTGGTAGTACCGGCAGCCACTCCCCACACCCGTGGGGTAAGTGACTACTGGGTCCGGGAATCGTGTGCCCTGAGCAGACGTAATGAACCAAGAATGACGGCCTTCTGCATTCTGCCGGCTAAGACCTCTGCCGAATTTCGGCATGCCGGTATGATCTTAAGTTCCGAAAGCAGCGTGTGTCTCGTTCCACCGAGGGCTCCTATAATCAGTACCACTATCTTAACAGTATGGTCTGGATACAGTCTGCGGAGTTCGAAGAGCAAATCTCGATATTTTGTTCGTTTTTCCTCCTCCTTCAAGACAATGTTCTTCTCCGCGGGAGCCGAGAACTCCACGACAAACATTGTCTTGAGTTGATGGTCGAGGAGGACTACGTCAGGCTTGTTGGCTTGTATTTGCCTGACGGTGGGAAAAGAGTAGTTCCAATAAATTAGACACTTCTCATTTCCCACAACGGACTCAATATCCCCCGGAGCGTAAGGCAGCACTGGTGTCTCGTCTATCCCATACGAGTGCCTTAGGTGATAATAAAGCACTCGTAATGCTCCATCGTGCCTCTGGATATAGGCCGAGACTGCATATGTCGAACAAGCCGACAACAGGTGCATTAAAGTCTCTGGCGCCCTGCGGCAGGCCCTGCAGCTGACATCAGGGACCTCTATACCCATGACATGACTACGATAGACGAGGGTATTAAATACACCATCCTGGCAAGCCATTATGAATCCCTCGGTCTCAGACTTCAGCCCGGCTGACCTTAAGAAGGCAAAGGTCGGCCTTTCGGATAAGCCAAGGTTCTCTATATTTTTATAGAAAACTCCATGCATTGGCTTATCCGTGTGAAGCTGCAGAAAGATGGTGTGTTCTGCAGCTTTAATTTGGGCTTTTCGTCGAGCAGGTTCCAACTCGGTGACAGAGTCGGGATTTACCCGCTCAACGTCGAAGGAGAGACCAAGTTCATCGGCTGCTCTTTGTGCTGCCTTAAACAAAAAGGCTCCTATTCCTGCACTTTCATGGTCCCGGACCATGATTTTTTTTTTTTTTTTTTGTGAAGCCAGTCGCCCTTCTCTCTGTCTCCGATGCCAGAGAGGGTACGCTGGTAATACCAGAGACCACTCCCTTCGCCGTAGGGTCAGTGGTCACTGGGTCCACGAATCGTGTGCTCTGAGCAGGCGTAACGAGCCAAGGATAACGGCCTTCTGCATTCTTCCGGCTAAGATTTCTGCCGAGTATCGGCATGCCGGTATCGTCTTCAATTCCGAAAGCAGTGTGCGCCTCACCCCACCTACGCATCCTATGATAAGAACCACTAGTTTAACAGTGTGGTCTGGATAGAGTCTACGGAGTTCGAAGAGAAGATCTCGATATTTAGTCCGTTTTTCCTCCTTTTTCAGAACAATGTTTGTTTCCCCTGGGGCGGAGAATTCAATGACAAACATTGTCCTAAGTTGGTGGTCGAGGAGGACTAAATCAGGTTTATTGGCCTGTATTTGCCTGAGGGTGGGAAACGAGTAGTTCCAATAAATTAGGCACCGCTCATTCCCCACTACGGACTCAATATCTCCGGAGCGTAAGGCAGCACTGGTGTCTCGTCTATCCCATACGTATGCCGCAGATGATAGTACAGCACACGTAATGCTCCATCATGTCTGTGGATATAGACCGAGACAGCGTATGTCGGACAAGCCGACAACAGGTGCATAAGTGTCTCCGGCGCCCTTCGGCAGGCCCTACAGTTTACATCAGGGACCTCTATACCCAGCACATGACTTCGATAGACGAGTGTGTTAAAGACACCATCCTGGCAAGCCATAATGAACCCTTCGGTCTCAGACTTCAGCCCAGCTGACCTTAGGAAAGCAAAGGTCAGCTTCTCAGATAAGCCCCTGTCTTCGATGTTCTTGTAGAAGACTCCATGCAAGGGCTTATCTTTATGCAGGTGCAAAAATTTACGTTGCTCTGCGGCTTTTGTATGGGTTTTTAGCTGAGCGGGTTCCAGCTTGGTGACAGAACTCGGGTTTACCCGCCCAGTGTCGAAGTCGAGACCAAGTTCATGGGCTGCTCGTTGTGCTGCCTTGAATAAGAACGCTCCTGTCCCTGCGTTTTCATGGTCACGAACCATGCAGAGAAGGGGATCCGAACTCTTGATGATCTTGCAAGCTCCATCCAGAGCCGACCTGCTATGTAGATACTCCAAACTCAAGAGTCCACGGCCTCCCTGCTGTCGTGAGAGATAAAACCGCGGAACGGACGATTTTGGATGCAAACTTCTGTTGAGATGCATCATCTTTCGGGTTCCTACATCGAGTTGGCGCAACTCGCCTTGTGTCCATTTCACTACCCCAAAGGAGTGTAGAAGGATCGGAACGGCAAGCATGTTAGTTGCAGACACCTTATTCTTCCCCGACAGTTCTGAAGACCAAATCTGCCGGAGGAGGTGCTGGTACTTGCCGCGGAGAGCGTTTTTAACTGTTGACAATTCTTGGGTGGAGCGTTGCTCAACACCCAAGTATTTATACGTCTCTCCGGCATCTAGGTGGTGCAAGATGCTTCCATCTACAAGCTGCGCGTCCTCTCCGTCGTCACCGCATCGTCCCCTCTTGAGGTGAACCAGTGCACATTTGTCCAAGCCGAACTCCATACGGACAGCCTGAGTGTACTCATGTACCACCCTGAGAGATTGGCGTAAATCTCTCTCGCTGGAGGCATAAAGTTTAAGGTCATCCATGTAAAACAGATGGGTGACCTTATGCCTCCTATCTCCGGGGGTACCGCAATTGTAACCACGGGTTCTGCGAAGTTCAACGGATAACGGCAGTAGCGAGATGCAAAATAGAAGGGGGCTGAGAGAGTCTCCCTGAAACACACCCCTCTTAAACATAACCGGCTCTGTTTGGACTCTAACATTACCAGATTTTATAGTAAAGCGAGTCCTCCAGAGCGGCATGAGTTGTTCTATGCATCTCACTACGGGACCGGGCACCGCAAGACATTGGAGCAAGTGAACAATTAGCTCATGAGATGTCATATCAAATGCCTTGCGGTAATCGATCCAGGCCATAGAAAGATTCCGCTTATACTGCACGGAGTCCTGCGTAACACATCTGTCAATAAGCAGGTTCTCCTTGCAGCCAGCGACACCCTTCTTAGACCCACGTTGCTCGTATATCCGTTCGTAAACCGGGCCGCTTGCTTGAAGTACCCGCATGTACAAGATACGTGTGAATATCTTGTAACATGCGTTTAAACAGGTTATCGGTCTGTAGTTCGCTGGATCTGCCAGATCTCCATTCTTAGGGAGTAGCACGGTTCGCCCCTCGATAATCCAGGAAGGGATTTGCTGCTCTCCATTTAGACACGAGGTGAAGATTCTGGCTAAATGGCGGTGGGTGCTCGGAAGTTTTTTCCACCAAAAGGTGTTAATCCCATCGGGTCCAGGAGCAGCAAAGTTCTTGGAGCCTTCAAGGGCTCTTCGAACCTCTTCCATCGTTATCGGCTGGCACACTGCTTGAGGCTGCTGGAGCCCTTGGCAAAAAGCTTCAAAGTGTGCCAGGGCTGGAGTATCTCGGTTTAATGGACGCTTTTGTTCGTAAAGCGTCTTCCAGAAGTCTTCCACCTGATCTACAGTCGGCGGATTCTCAACAATACGCTCAGGCGGTTGGAACAGGCGAGATGGCTTCTTGCGGAAATAGTATATTGTGTATTTAGGTGTGAAAGCAGCACATTCCCGGACGACGATGCAAATTGTTGGCCGAGGCGCTAGCCGAGGCCAACAAGCATCGAAGTCCGGAAATGTGCTTTCACACCGAAGTACACATACTATTTTTTCTGAAATCTCAATCAACATTATTATAAATTAAGAAATTTGTATTAATGCATAATATTTCTTCATTACAATCTAACTGCTTACTAATTTATGCAATTTTAATGTGAGTTGGTTTGTCTGCGTGTATTTATTTACTGTCTAAAATATACATAAAAAGTCGTACGGGAATGTTACTTTCCCGGCCTAGGCCAATGTCTTGCGGTGCCCGGTCCCGTAGTGAGATGCATAGAACAACTCATGCCGCTCTGGAGGACTCGCTTTACTATAACATCTGGTAATGTTAGAGTCCAAACAGAGCCGGTTATGTTTAAGAGGGGTGTGTTTCAGGGAGACTCTCTCAGCCCCCTTCTATTTTGCATCTCGCTACTGCCGTTATCCGTTGGACGTCGCAGAACCCGTGGTTACAATTGCGGTACCCCCGGAGATAGGAGGCATAAGGTCACCCATCTGTTTTACATGGATGACCTTAAACTTTATGCCTCCAGCGAGAGAGATTTACGCCAATCTCTCAGGGTGGTACATGAGTACACTCAGGCTGTCCGTATGGAGTTCGGCTTGGACAAATGTGCACTGGTTCACCTCAAGAGAGGACGATGTGGTGACGACGGAGAGGACGCGCAGCTTGTAGATGGAAGCATCTTGCACCACCTAGATGCCGGAGAGACGTATAAATACTTGGGTGTTGAGCAACGCTCCACCCAAGAATTGTCAACAGTTAAAAACGCTCTCCGCGGCAAGTACCAGCACCTCCTCCGGCAGATTTGGTCTTCTGAACTGTCGGGGAAGAATAAGGTGTCTGCAACTAACATGCTTGCCGTTCCGATCCTTCTACACTCCTTTGGGGTAGTGAAATGGACACAAGGCGAATTGCGCCAACTCGATGTAGGAACCCGAAAGATGATGCATCTCAACAGAAGTTTGCATCCAAAATCGTCCGTTCCGCGGTTTTATCTCTCACGACAGCAGGGAGGCCGTGGACTCTTGAGTTTGGAGTATCTACATAGCAGGTCGGCTCTGGATGGAGCTTGCAAGATCATCAAGAGTTCGGATCCCCTTCTCTGCATGGTTCGCGACCATGAAAACGCAGGGACAGGAGCGTTCTTATTCAAGGCAGCACAACGAGCAGCCCATGAACTTGGTCTCGACTTCGACACTGGGCGGGTAAACCCGAGTTCTGTCACCAAGCTGGAACCCGCTCAGCTAAAAACCCATACAAAAGCAGCAGAGCAACGTAAATTTCTGCACCTGCATAAAGATAAGCCCTTGCATGGAGTCTTCTACAAGAACATCGAAGACAGGGGCTTATCTGAGAAGCTGACCTTTGCTTTCCTAAGGTCAGCTGGGCTGAAGTCTGAGACCGAAGGGTTCATTATGGCTTGCCAGGATGGTGTCTTTAACACACTCGTCTATCGAAGTCATGTCCTGGGTATAGAGGTCTCTGATGTAAACTGTAGGGCCTGCCGAAGGGCGCCGGAGACACTTATGCACCTGTTGTCGGCTTGTCCGACATACGCTGTCTCGGTCTATATCCACAGACATGATGGAGCATTACGTGTGCTGTACTATCATCTGCGGCATACGTATGGGATAGACGAGACACCAGTGATGCCTTACGCTCCGGGGGATATTGAGTCCGTAGTGGGGAATGAGCGGTGCCTAATTTATTGGAACTACTCGTTTCCCACCCTCAGGCAAATACAGGCCAATAAACCTGATTTAGTCCTCCTCGACCACCAACTTAGGACAATGTTTGTCATTGAATTCTCCGCCCCAGGGGAAACAAACATTGTTCTGAAAAAGGAGGAAAAACGGACTAAATATCGAGATCTTCTCTTCGAACTCCGTAGACTCTATCCGGACCACACTGTTAAACTAGTGGTTCTTATCATAGGATGCGTAGGTGGGGTGAGGCGCACACTACTTTCGGAATTGATGACGATACCGGCATGCCGATACTCGGCAGAAATCTTAGCCGGAAGAATGCAGAAGGCCGTTATCCTTGGCTCGTTACGCCTGCTCAGAGCACACGATTCGTGGACCCAGTGACCACTGACCCTACGGCGAAGGGAGTGGTCTCTGGTATTACCAGCGTACCCTCTCTGGCATCGGAGACAGAGAGAAGGGCGACTGGCTTCACAAAAAAAAAAAAAAAAAAAAAAAAAATCATGGTCCGGGACCATGAAAGTGCAGGAATAGGAGCCTTTTTGTTTAAGGCAGCACAAAGAGCAGCCGATGAACTTGGTCTCTCCTTCGACGTTGAGCAGGTAAATCCCGACTCTGTCACCGAGTTGGAACCTGCTCGACGAAAAGCCCAAATTAAAGCTGCAGAACACACCATCTTTCTGCAGCTTCACACGGATAAGCCAATGCAAGGAGTTTTCTATAAAAATATAGAGAACCTTGGCTTATCCGAAAGGCCGACCTTTGCCTTCTTAAGGTCAGCCGGGCTGAAGTCTGAGACCGAGGGATTCATAATGGCTTGCCAGGATGGTGTATTTAATACCCTCGTCTATCGTAGTCATGTCATGGGTATAGAGGTCCCTGATGTCAGCTGCAGGGCCTGCCGCAGGGCGCCAGAGACTTTAATGCACCTGTTGTCGGCTTGTTCGACATATGCAGTCTCGGCCTATATCCAGAGGCACGATGGAGCATTACGAGTGCTTTATTATCACCTAAGGCACTCGTATGGGATAGACGAGACACCAGTGCTGCCTTACGCTCCGGGGGATATTGAGTCCGTTGTGGGAAATGAGAAGTGTCTAATTTATTGGAACTACTCTTTTCCCACCGTCAGGCAAATACAAGCCAACAAGCCTGACGTAGTCCTCCTCGACCATCAACTCAAGACAATGTTTGTCGTGGTGTTCTCGGCTCCCGCGGAGAAGAACATTGTCTTGAAGGAGGAGGAAAAACGAACAAAATATCGAGATTTGCTCTTCGAACTCCGCAGACTGTATCCAGACCATACTGTTAAGATAGTGGTACTGATTATAGGAGCCCTCGGTGGAACGAGACACACGCTGCTTTCGGAACTTAAGATCATACCGGCATGCCGAAATTCGGCAGAGGTCTTAGCCGGCAGAATGCAGAAGGCCGTCATTCTTGGTTCATTACGTCTGCTCAGGGCACACGATTCCCGGACCCAGTAGTCACTTACCCCACGGGTGTGGGGAGTGGCTGCCGGTACTACCAGCTCCCCTCTGTGAGGGTCGGAGCCACAGAGAAGAAGGGTGACTGGTTTTTAACAAAACATTAAAAAAAAATAATATATATATATATATGTAATAATAAATAAGCAGGAGGGGCTCCCTTACATCCAACTAGCCTTTGGTGAGTAGCGACACCACTTACTCCAGCCACGGGTGCAAAATCCTGACCGACAGTGCTAGCGCACCCGGGAGGGGAAAGAGACTTCCCCTCTGGTGTCGGCCGTGGGCTTGTTAGGCTAACCACCTAACAAGCTGAAATCTTCTGGTTCCAGGCAACAGAAGACAGGGCCCCCACAATCGACCCCATCCGGATGGGGGTCACAGGCAAGGTGGTGGTGCCCAACCGGACGGATTGCCTGACAATGACGACCGCGAGACACATGGACGCTTTGAGTGGACAGATGAGCTGAGGAATGATCTTCTGCTGTGCTACGAAAGCAGTGAGCCCGCACGAAGGGGGTACATGGCGCGAATGCATGCTCTGTGGTGTGAAAGACACCCGGAGCACAGCGCCTTCACGTCGCAAAATCTGCGTGGTTATGTATCCCACCTTCGTAGCAGGGGCTACGTGAGAGCTGTTCATCAGCCGGTAAATGAGGCGGTTGAAGATCCGCTGAATGAACTGGTTGAGGAGGCAGTTCTAGACGTTCCACCAACACCAGAGGGCCTCAACACAAGAAGGGGGTTACACTACATCAGACCCCCCAGATCAAAAGACCTAGCCAGAGTGGATGCTGAACTTCGTGAAGCGATACCAGAAGGGGCTGACATCTGGCGCATAAACTGCGCCGTATACGCTGCTGCACAACGCTTAACCCCGGGGGAGAGGCGAAACACTGCCTCCCCACAGGAGAGAGCGGAGCGGCGTATACATAAGATGGAAGCCAAGATCCGGTCGGCGAGGCAACATGCATCCCGTATCCAATGTGTGATGGATTATATGGCGGCCAATAAGACATTCACGCCTAAAGTTAGGCGCATAGCCGCCAATTTAAGACGCGTCCATCACACACTGAATGGGGCAGTGCTGCGAACCACCAAACAGCACTGCCTTGATCGGATACGGATGCTAGTGACTTGTAGAAAGTCACTAGTGAGGCGGGCGATGGGGCTGGCGGAAAACAATTTATTCCGCAAAAAGCCCTCGCGCCTTTTCGAACCGCCTCAGCGTGTTGTAGAGAATCCGCCGACTGTAGATCAGGTGGAAAACTTCTGGAAAACGCTCTACGGACAGAAGCTCCCACTCAACAGAGACACTCCAGCCCTGGCACACTTTGAAGCCTTTTGCCAAAGGTTTCAACAACCAAACGAGGTGTGCCAACCAATAACCCCAGAAGAGGTTCAAAGAGCTCTTGAGGGCTCTAAGAACTTTGCTGCTCCAGGTCCCGATGGGATAAATAACTTTTGGTGGAAAAAGTTTTCCAGTACCCACCACCATTTGGCCAGAATTTTTAATTCATGGCTAAATGGGGAGCAGCAAATTCCTTCTTGGGTTGTCGAAGGGCGGACAGTGCTGATCCCGAAGAACGGAGATTTGTCTAACCCAAAAAATTACCGGCCGATAACTTGCTTAAACGCATGCTACAAGTTGTTTACACGCATCTTGTACATGCGGGTGCTCCAAGCAGTTGAATGGGTTTACGAACGGATATATGAGCAACGAGGGTCAAAGAGAGGTGTCGCTGGCTGCAAGGAGAACCTGCTGATCGACAGATGTATCACGCAGGACTCCGTACAGTATAAGCGTAACCTCTCTATGGCCTGGATCGACTACCGCAAGGCATTTAATATGACATCCCATGGGCTTATTGTCCACTTGCTCAGATGTCTTGCGGTGCCCGGTCCCGTAGTGAGATGTATCGAAGAACTCATGCCGCTCTGGAGGACTCGCTTTACCATAACATCGGGTAATAGCAGAGTCCAGACAGAGCCGGTATTGTTCAGAAGGGGAGTATTTCAGGGAGATTCCCTAAGCCCCCTTCTGTTTTGCATCTCACTACTGCCATTATCCGTTTCGCTGCGAAATACCCGTGGCTACAACTGCGGTACCCCCGGCGATAGGAGGCATAAGGTCACCCATCTGTTTTACATGGATGACCTTAAACTTTATGCCTCCGGAGAGAGGGATTTACGCCAGTCCCTCAGGGTGGTACAGGAGTACACGCAGGCTGTCGGCATGGAATTTGGGTTGGACAAGTGTGCACTAGTCCACCTCAAGAGAGGACGATGTAGTGACTACGGAGAGGATGCGCAGCTTGTGGACGGAAGCATCTTACATCATATAGATGCCGGAGAGTCGTACACTTACTTGGGTGTCGAGCAACGCTCCACCCAAGAAGTGAGTGTAGTAAAAAACGCTCTCCGTGGCAAGTATCAGCACCGACTCCGACAGATCTGGTCTTCAGAACTGTCGGGGAAGAACAAGGTGTCTGCTACCAATATGCTTGCCGTTCCGATCCTTCTCTACTCCTTCGGAGTAATTAAATGAAATCAAGCGGAGCTGCGTCAACTCGATGTAGGAACCCGAAAAAAGATGCATCTCTATAGGAGTTTGCACCCTAAATCGTCCGTTCCACGGTTATATCTCCCACGACATCGGGGAGGCCGTGGACTCTTGAGTTTGGAGAGTCTCCATAACAGAATGGTTCTGGATGGAGCCTGTAAGTTCATAAGGAGTTCGGATCCCCTCCTCTGCATGGTCCGAGACCATGAAAGTGCAGGATTAGGAGCCTTTTTGTTTAAGGCAGCTCGCAGAGCCGCCGATGAACTCGGTCTGGTCTTCGACGCTGAGCGGGTTAACCAAGACTCTGTCACCAGGTTGGAACCTGCTCGGCAAAAAGCCCAAGTCAAAGCTGCTGAAATTGATCTATTTCTGCAGCGACACTCGGATAAGCCATTGCACGTCATTGTTGCAGGACCTGCCACAGGGCACCGGAGACATTAATGCATTTGCTGTCGGCTTGTCCAGTATATGCAGTCTCGGCCTATACCCAGAGGCACGACGCAGCATTACGAATGCTTTATTATCACTTAAGGCACTCGTATGGGATAGACGAGACACCAGTGCTGCCTTACGCTCCGGGGGATATTGAGTCCGTTGTGGTAAATGAGAAGTGTCTAATTTATTGGAACTACTCGTTTCCCCACCGTCAGGCAAATACAAGCTAATAATCCTGACATGGTACTCCTCGACCACCAACTCAAGACAATGTTTGTCGTGGAGTTCTCGGCTCCCGCGGAGAATAACATTGTCTTGAAGGAGGAGGAAAAACGGACGAAATATCGAGATTTGTTCTTCGAGCTCCGCAGGCTTTACCCTGGCCATACTGTTAAGCTAGTGGTCCTGGTCATAGGAGCCCTAGGTAGAACGAGACACACACTGCTTTCAGAACTAAAGATCATACCGGCATGCCGAAATTCGGCAGAGATCTTAGCCGGCAGGATGCAAAAGGCCATTATCCTCGGCTAATTACGTCTACTCAGGGCACACGATTCTCGGACCCAGTAGTCACTCACCCCACGGACGTGGGGAGTGGCTGCCGGTACTACCAGCTCCCCTCTGTGAGTGTCGGAGCCACAGAGTATAAAGAGTGACTGGCTTTTATAAACTTAAAAAAAAAAATAATAATAATAATAATACTAATAATAATAATAATAATAATAATAATAATAAGCAGGAGAGGCTAACCGTTATCTATCTAGCCTTTGGTGAGTAGCGCCACCACTTACTCCAGCTGGGGGTGCAAAACCGAACCGGCAGCCCTAGCGCACCCGGGAGGGGAAAGCGCTTTCCCCTCTGGTGTCGGTCGTGGGCTTGTTGGGCTAACCACCCACAAGCCCGATCCTCCGGTTCCAATTGGCCGAAGACAGGGCCCCCACGATCGACCCCGTTCGGATAGGGGTCAAGGGCAAGGTGGTGGGGCCCAACAGGGAAGGATGCCCATTGATGACGACCGCTATAACCAAGGACGCTTTGAGTGGACAGATGAACTGAGAGACGACCTGATGCACTGTTATGAAAGCAGTGAACCCGGCCGAAGGGGGTACATGGCGCGAATGCATGCTCTGTGGTGTGAAAACCACCCAGAACATGACGCCTTCACACCTCAGAACCTACGTGATTATGTATCCCACCTTCGTGCTAGAGGCTATGTCAGAGCTGCTCCTCAGCCAGTGAATGAGGTGGCCGAACAGCCACCGAACGAACCGGTTGAGGAAGCGGTTCCCATCGTTCCACCAACACCAGAGGGTCTCAGTACCAGACGGGGGTTGCACAACATAAAACTCCCCGGGCCACAAGATCTGGCCAGAGTGGATGCAGAACTTCGTGCAGCGCTACCAGAAGAGGCTGACATCTGGCACATAAATTGTGCCGTGTATGCTGCCGCTCAACGCTTGTCTCAAGTGGAGAGGCGAAATACTACCTCTCCACAAGAAAGAGCGGGACGGCGCATACAGAAGATGGAAGCCAAGATCCGGTCGGCGAGGCAACACGCATCCCGTATCCAATGTGTGATGGACTATATGGCAGCCAATAGGCCTTTCACGCCTAAAGTGCGGCGAGTAGCTGCCAACTTAAGACGCGTCCATCACACACTTAATGGGGCAGTGCTGCAAACCACCAAACAGCACTGCCTCGACAGGATACGGATGCTAGTGTCTTGTAAGAAGTCACTAGTGAGGAGGGCGAGGGGGCTAGCGGAAAATCAACTTTTCCGCAAAAAGCCCTCGCGCCTTTTCGAACCGCCTCAGCGTGTTGCTGAAAATCCGCCGACTGCAGATCAGGTGGAAAACTTCTGGAAAACGTTGTACGAACAGAAGCTTCCACTCAACAGAGACTCTCCAGCCCTGGCACACTTTGAAACCTTTAGCCAAAGGTTTCGCCAACCACACGAGGTGTGCCAACCAATAACCCCAGAAGAGGTTCGAAGAGCTCTTGAGGGCTCTAAGAACTTTGCAGCTCCAGGTCCCGACGGGATAAATAACTTTTGGTGGAAAAAGTTATCGAGTACCCACCACCATTTGGCCAGAATTTTTAATGCCTGGCTAAATGGGGAGCAGCAAATTCCTTCTTGGGTTGTTGAGGGGCGGACAGTGCTGATCCCCAAGAACGGAGATTTGTCTAATCCAAAGAACTACCGCCCGATAACCTGTTTAAACGCATGTTACAAAGTGTTTACACGCATTTTGTACATGCGGGTGCTCCACGCAGTTGAACCGGTTTACGAACGGATACATGAGCAACGAGGGTCGAAGAGAGGTGTCGCTGGCTGCAAGGAGAACCTGCTGATTGACAGATGTGTCACGCAGGACTCCGTGCAGTATAAGCGGAACCTCTCCATGGCCTGGATCGACTACCGCAAGGCATTTGACATGACATCTCATGAGCTTATTTTACACTTGCTCCAATGCCTTGCGGTACCCGGTCCCGTAGTGAGATGTATTGAAGAACTGATGCCGCTCTGGAGGACTCGCTTTACTATAACATCCGGTAACGATAGAGTCCAGACGGAGCCGGTATCGTTCAGAAGGGGAGTATTTCAGGGAGACTCCCTCAGCCCCCTTCTGTTTTGCATCTCACTACTGCCATTATCCGTTTCGCTCCGGAAAACCCGTGGATACAACTGCGGTACCCCCGGCGATAGGAGGCATAAGGTCACCCATTTGTTTTATATGGATGACCTTAAACTTTATGCCTCCGGAGATAGGGACCTACACCAGTCCCTTAAGGTGGTACAGGAGTACACGCAGGCTGTCGGTATGGAGTTCGGGTTGGACAAATGTGCACTGGTCCATCTCAAGAGAGGACGATGCGGGGACTACGGAGAGGACGCGCAGCTCGTAGACGGAAGCATCTTACATCATCTAGATGCCGGAGAGTTGTACACTTACTTGGGTGTCGAGCAACGCTCCACCCAAGAAGTGAGTGTAGTGAAAAACGCTCTCCGCGGCAAGTATCAGCACCGACTCCGACAGATTTGGTCTTCAGAACTGTCGGGGAAGAACAAGGTGGCTGCTACCAACATGCTTGCCGTTCCGATCCTTCTCCACTCCTTTGGAGTGGTGAAATGGAACCGAGAGGAGTTGCGTCAACTCGATGTAGGAACCCGCAAGAAGATGCATCTCAATAGGAGTTTGCATCCTAAATCGTCCGTTCCACGGTTATACCTCCCACGACATCGGGGAGGCCGTGGACTCTTGAGTTTGGAGAGTCTCCATAACAGGATGGTTCTGGATGGAGCCTGTAAGATTATCAGGAGTTCGGATCCCCTCCTCTGCATGGTCCGAGACCATGAAAGTGCAGGGGTAGGAGCGTTTTTGTTTAAGGCAGCACAGAGAGCAGCCGATGAACTTGGTCTCTCCTTCGACGTCGAGCGGGTAAATCGCGACTCTGTCACCGAGTTGCAACCTGCTCGGCGAAAAGCCCAAATTAAAGCTGCAGAACACAACATCTTTCTGCAGCTTCATACGGATAAGCCAATGCATGGAGTCTTCTATAAAAATATAGAAGATCTTGGCTCATCCGAAAGGCTGACCTTTGCCTTCTTAAGGTCAGCCGGGCTGAAGTCTGAGACCGAGGGATTCATAATGGCTTGCCAGGATGGTGTATTTAACACTCTCGTTTATCGAAGTCGTGTCATGGGTATAGAGGTCCCTGATGTCAGCTGCAGGGCCTACCGCAGGGCGCCAGAGACTCTAATGCACTTGTTGTCGGCCTGTCCGACATATGCAGTCTCGGCCTATATCCAGAGGCACGACGGAGCATTACGAGTGCTTTATTATCACTTAAGGCACTCGTATGAAATAGACGAGACACCAGTGCTGCCTTATGCTCCGGGGGATATTGAGTCCGTTGTGGGAAATGAGAAGTGTCTAATTTATTGGAACTACTCTTTTCCCACAGTCAGGCAAATACAAGCCAACAAGCCTGACATAGTCCTCCTCGACCACCAACTCAAGACAATGTTTGTCGTGGAGTTCTCGGCTCCCGCGGAGAACAACATTGTCTTGAAGGAGGAGGAAAAACGGACAAAATATCGAGATTTGCTCTTCGAACTCCGCAGACTCTATCCAGACCATACTGTTAAGATAGTGGTACTGATTATAGGAGCCCTCGGTGGAACGAGACACACACTGCTTTCAGAACTTAAGATCATACCGGCATGCCGAAATTCGGCAGAGGTCTTAGCTGGCAGAATGCAGAAGGCCGTCATCCTCGGTTCATTACGTCTGCTCAGGGCACACGATTCGCGGACCCAGTAGTCACTCACCCCACGGGCGTGGGGAGTGGCTACCGGTACTACCAGCTCCCCTCTGTGAGTGTCGGAGCCACAGAGTTTAAAGGGTGACTGGCTTTTACAAAAAAAAAAAAAAAATAATAATAATAAGTGCTTGACAATTAGTCCGTACCTCATGTTATACCAGTGAAAAATGCTGAGATGAAGAAAATAATAATAATAATAATAATTTATATAGATTCTCATTTCAAGTAAATAAATTGGTTAGTAAATTAAAATGTACCTGTACCTCTTTAATAATATTCGAGATATACTAAATATTGATCAACTTAGAACAACTTGTCTTGCTTTAATTGAATCTCAATTGCGATATGACATAACAGGATAGGAAGGGTTATTAAAAACTAATCTTAGTAGTCTAGAAAAAAAAATCCAAATATAAAAAAACAATAATTTATCCATCAGATATGTTATACAAAGATGCCAGAATAATGGACGTCCGCCAATTATACTTTCACTCCTTAGTAGTAAAAACATACTCTGAAGAAAAGAACTTGGTAAATCACAAACACCAAACCAAATATGGAATTGATGTTTTTTGTAAAAGAATGTCAGAAATCATCGGCCAGAGAAGCCATAACTGCCTTGCTCCGAAAGTATATAATTTTTTACCCACTAAAATTAAAAACATAAAATCAGTTCATAAATTTAAAATAGCTTCCACCAAACAATTTGTAATGAGAACTGAAAGAAAAAAAATTAATGATTTAAAAAATAATTAATTCACAGTAGATGATCATTTTAATCACCTGTTGCAGTATATGCTTATCTTATATTTTATATTGTATATAACTGTTAAAGTACTTAGTGTTATATTTATTTTCTTTTTTTATAATGTATACCATTCTAGAAATTTTAGTGTTGTTAAGGTATTATCATGTTATATATAAATAATGTGTTGTGTATATGTGTATATTATATGTGTATTGTGTATATATGTATTATATTTATTTTTTTGTGTGTCCAATGCACGCTCAAGTGTTCTAAATAGCACTTAAGGGGCTTAGGTTATTTATCGTAATGTTTCAGTTTTTAACAATTACATTGTAGTACATCAATTTGTTAAATAAACTTATTCTATTCTATTATATTCTATTAAGTTATACATGAAACGCATGTACGCTTTACTATGCATAAAATAAATAGTCTGTTTGTGAAAATATGTATATTTTTATTTATTTTCCCATCATTTTAATACCTCAATACCTGAAAAGTTTTATTATTTTTTTTCTGTTTAACATGTAAATTATAAATAGTTCTGTAAATATATTTTATTTAAACTGTAAGTTGGACATTTAAACATAATTCACATTATGATGATGATATATTTCGTATTAATATTTATTATAATCACTTCACACAAATCAAAAAATAGAAAAGTAGCATTTTTCTTTCGTCTGTAGCTCTTAAACGAAGAATTTTCTGGGAAAATGTCAAGAATAATAAAATGTTCAAAATCGATTTTCTCAACTTTTCTATCTCTTGATATATTTTCAAAAAATGCTTCATATACGAGGTATATTGCAAATAAAGCGAAAAACGGCAAAAATTGATGATTTTTGAATTTTAAAGTGTGTTGCCCCACCTGTCACGCATGCGGATAGTTGGCATATGTTTCTCTAAATCCCAAACTATACTTTAAGAAAAAAAATTACGGGTAAACGACATTTCGCAAAATGATCCTTTTTCAATCTATTCCGACTGGCCTATAACATTTGACATTATTTTGTTTAAATAAATGACTTCGGGACTAGGATTTAATCCAAAACTTTTATCTACACTCCTTGTAATATTCACAAGTTCCAGCAAAAAAAATTGCGATAGTAAAACAGTTTTTTAGGTGATTACACTCGTTTTAGTCTTTGAAAGTTATTTACTTAACCTCCAAAATAATATTTTTCAATAATTGGGTTGTAATTTTCAAAAATGGTGAAATATAGTAGCGAAGGCGCTAATTTAGTTATATATTTAATTTGGAAGAAAAACCACATATTTAAAAATATATTGAACTTCGATGTACCTGAAGTTTTGAACGTTCACTTGAACGAATTTCATATGGAAAGGAAAAAATAATAAGAACTACAAATCGACTTAGGCGTTCCATTTTTGTGACAACGATACCATCGTTGCCAGCAAATATTACCAGAAAAATTGCACGCCTAAGTCGATTAATTTTTCCATTCCATATGAAATTCGTTCAAGTGAACGTTCGAAACTTCAGGTACATAAACTTCAACTACTTGAATGTGCCGCGAAAATGGCAGTGACGTCATAACCGCAGTTAGATGTAAACTTATATGCAGAAGAAAAGAAGACGAACAACTTGACGTTGTTGAAAACAAATGTCAAAAGTTAATCTGACATTTAGCTAGCAGTGTTTAGTGTTTGGTGTTATTGTTAATATTTTTTTCAAAACGACTGAGGCAGGATTTGTAAAAGCTGATGAAATTCTGACATTCTACGTGCGGTAGATGTATTTATAGTCAGCGAATTTTTAAGAAGAAATGATAGTTTTGACATTGCATTGGTTAGAGGTACAAAAGTTAAATGTTGCTTTATGAATAACTATTATCTCACAAATTAATTTTTCAGGTTAAGAATTCTTAGTATCATCAACAAAAGCCATTGACTCTTTGGCATATTGCAGATTCAGACGGTTCCTCAGTGCTCACTGTTATTGTGTTATTGTATTTATCGTATCTTATATGTCTAATATGTATTTTATAATTTCATGTAGATCAATTGTTAAGTATGCTTTGTATCTTATTTACTTTTCTTTTTATTTTGTTTTATCTATTAGTCCTACTACTATTATTAGCAGTATGTATATATATGCATCTATCTACTAAAACAAAATAAATTATTTATTATCCAAAGTTCCGCTGGTACTAAGAAGAATCAACATAAAACTTAAGATATATATATATATATATATATATATATATATATATATATATATATATATATATATATATATATATATATATATATATATATATATATATATATATATATATATTGTTATATTTTCTTTTATGCTCCACGTTGTGAAGCCATAAATGTTATATTTTTTTATATTTGGAAAATTCTAGTTGGGCGCCTTGAATGATGATATTTACTTTAAATGTTGTTTTATGCTAAATCAATGAGGAAGCTTTCTTATGTAAGCAACTCTTTTCTCAGTAGTCGGTTCTCACACAGCATCAAATGAAACACTAGTTTTGACTTGACACAAAATAAAACTTTAATATGGGATAGGATTCTCACAGTTGCTTAACGAAAACATGAATACATGAAAACATATAAAACAATTATAAACTTGATTATTGAAATTACGAATGTTATTAATTAATGGCCTTTTTTATAGTTGCAACTCTATACTGTTCTCGTATATAGGATTCACGATTTTAAATTCTCATAAAGGTACCTTTATATAATCAAATTTCATATTACCTCCGCCACTGTAAATAGTACGCCACTGAAACTCTCTCAGTCCGGAATTCTACCAGCCGAAACGGATGAATGCTGCCACTGCTACTAGATGGCTCTACTTGTAGTACCTCCAGCTGTGAATGTTAATGTGTTTATTTACCAGGAAAATAAACCATTCCTTTGGGAAAACGAAGAAAACACTTTGTTTTAAGACTTCTACGAAGCACTTGTGTTGTTTTAAAACTTTATACCGTAAGTAGGATTAATTATTATTATCTGGGGAGTGTAATTTTTCCTCCTCCAGGAAAACAAATTTTGTAAACTGAGTCTTTGTTATTTTGATTTAATTACAATTTTGTATTTAATTTCCAAATGAGAAAATTACTGTATAATTGTTGGTATAACTTTACCATTAATTGACTTCGGTTATCAACTTAACTCGGGATATTTTATTTCTCGATTGTGAGGTTATGGTTGGTTTTTACAGAGAAAAATTCGACATCTGCCCTGGACGGCGATTAAACAAAGACTGTTTTTTAATTTTGGCGTTTTAATTGGCCCAAATTGACATTTAGATCAAAACCAGGGTGCATGATTTTATGGATTTTTTTTATGACACATTATCCCATTTTAGGAATATAATAATTTTTGGACTTTTAATTAATAAAACGAGGGTTTTCTTTATTGAATATTGTAATCCATCCTTTTCTGATCATTTTGGTACCTCTTCCAAATGATTTTGTACCTTATTAACAATTTTACAGAAATATCCTTATTTCTTACATTTTCTGCTTAAAACTATTAAAAACCTAGAGAATGCCTATCCAGCACATCCCCGAGATATCATTACATAATTATACCCTAATTAAAACTAATACAATGCTTTATTATTAACGTTATGTACATTTTTTATTTTAGGGGCCTCGCTACCAGAAGCTTCTTGCCCTGAGCTTATGTACTCAAATGAAATCTAACTATCTTATCTTGGGAAATGTTCAAAATGATCCTCTCCTGGAAATACAGTTCTTGGACCAGTTGCACTTTTTAGTAAAGTTCTGTCACTATGTGTGTCGAAGTAGCTGCACTCTTACACAGTTTAATCAACAGTACCCCCGTTTCACTATGAAAATCTAGAGCTGTGTAGATGTGAAGCATCACCAGGTTGGTACCTATCTTTTATAAGCTTTTGCTTTCATTACGCTATGTACTTTTAGTAAAATGGTTATAGTTTGTTTTTCTACGGGAGACCCTATATGCTTCTCATAACTATGCACTGAATGTTTAATGTTATTAAGAAACTTCGCTTTGTTAGTGTCCTTCATGGTATAAAATCACTTATTAAGCTTTTAATTTTTCATTGTACTCATTTTTACTTAATACATGGTTAATTTTATGATTGTTTTTAGCTGTGCCGAGACAACGCTACATGGTTCCAGTGACCTGGGTCATCTCTAAAAGTGTCTATATACAAATCATGATTTCTAAGTATCGTTTTGGTGTTTTACTATGCAGAATAACCTTTTCACTTATTTGTACACCGTACAAGGTATTTATGTTATTTTTTATTTTAATTTTGTCCACTTAAATTATACAATTAAACTTATCTAGTGCATGTTGTGCTTAAATCTAAACCAGTGTTCATTGCTACTGGTGATACTTGTTTTACCTTTAGTTAAAATTCATTGACCAATGATGTGTGATAAATTTTGTAAACGTATGGTCGTTTCACAATATAGAGTGATAAATTTATCTTGCCCTCTCATTACGCTAATATGCTAGTATGCTTTTCGGGAATGACGTATCAATATATATATATATATATATATATATATATATATATATATATATATATATATATATATTGATACGTCATTCCCGAAAAGCATACTAGCATATTAGCGTAATGAGAGGGCAAGATAAATTTATCACTCTATATTGTGAAACGACCATACGTTTACAAAATTTATCACACATCATTGGTCAATGAATTTTAACTAAAGGTAAAACAAGTATCACCAGTAGCAATGAACACTGGTTTAGATTTAAGCACAACATGCACTAGATAAGTTTAATTGTATAATTTAAGTGGACAAAATTAAAATAAAAAATAACATAAATACCTTGTACGGTGTACAAATAAGTGAAAAGGTTATTCTGCATAGTAAAACACCAAAACGATACTTAGAAATCATGATTTGTATATAGACACTTTTAGAGATGACCCAGGTCACTGGAACCATGTAGCGTTGTCTCGGCACAGCTAAAAACAATCATAAAATTAACCATGTATTAAGTAAAAATGAGTACAATGAAAAATTAAAAGCTTAATAAGTGATTTTATACCATGAAGGACACTAACAAAGCGAAGTTTCTTAATAACATTAAACATTCAGTGCATAGTTATGAGAAGCATATAGGGTCTCCCGTAGAAAAACAAACTATAACCATTTTACTAAAAGTACATAGCGTAATGAAAGCAAAAGCTTATAAAAGATAGGTACCAACCTGGTGATGCTTCACATCTACACAGCTCTAGATTTTCATAGTGAAACGGGGGTACTGTTGATTAAACTGTGTAAGAGTGCAGCTACTTCGACACACATAGTGACAGAACTTTACTAAAAAGTGCAACTGGTCCAAGAACTGTATTTCCAGGAGAGGATCATTTTGAACATTTCCCAAGATAAGATAGTTAGATTTCATTTGAGTACATAAGCTCAGGGCAAGAAGCTTCTGGTAGCGAGGCCCCTAAAATAAAAAATGTACATAACGTTAATAATAAAGCATTGTATTAGTTTTAATTAGGGTATAATTATGTAATGATATCTCGGGGATGTGCTGGATAGGCATTCTCTAGGTTTTTAATAGTTTTAAGCAGAAAATGTAAGAAATAAGGATATTTCTGTAAAATTGTTAATAAGGTACAAAATCATTTGGAAGAGGTACCAAAATGATCAGAAAAGGATGGATTACAATATTCAATAAAGAAAACCCTCGTTTTATTAATTAAAAGTCCAAAAATTATTATATTCCTAAAATGGGATAATGTGTCATAAAAAAAATCCATAAAATCATGCACCCTGGTTTTGATCTAAATGTCAATTTGGGCCAATTAAAACGCCAAAATTAAAAAACAGTCTTTGTTTAATCGCCGTCCAGGGCAGATGTCGAATTTTTCTCTGTAAAAACCAACCATAACCTCACAATCGAGAAATAAAATATCCCGAGTTAAGTTGATAACCGAAGTCAATTAATGGTAAAGTTATACCAACAATTATACAGTAATTTTCTCATTTGGAAATTAAATACAAAATTGTAATTAAATCAAAATAACAAAGACTCAGTTTACAAAATTTGTTTTCCTGGAGGAGGAAAAATTACACTCCCCAGATAATAATAATTAATCCTACTTACGGTATAAAGTTTTAAAACAACACAAGTGCTTCGTAGAAGTCTTAAAACAAAGTGTTTTCTTCGTTTTCCCAAAGGAATGGTTTATTTTCCTGGTAAATAAACACATTAACATTCACAGCTGGAGGTACTACAAGTAGAGCCATCTAGTAGCAGTGGCAGCATTCATCCGTTTCGGCTGGTAGAATTCCGGACTGAGAGAGTTTCAGTGGCGTACTATTTACAGTGGCGGAGGTAATATGAAATTTGATTATATAAAGGTACCTTTATGAGAATTTAAAATCGTGAATCCTATATACGAGAACAGTATAGAGTTGCAACTATAAAAAAGGCCATTAATTAATAACATTCGTAATTTCAATAATCAAGTTTATAATTGTTTTATATGTTTTCATGTATTCATGTTTTCGTTAAGCAACTGTGAGAATCCTATCCCATATTAAAGTTTTATTTTGTGTCAAGTCAAAACTAGTGTTTCATTTGATGCTGTGTGAGAACCGACTACTGAGAAAAGAGTTGCTTACATAAGAAAGCTTCCTCATTGATTTAGCATAAAACAACATTTAAAGTAAATATCATCATTCAAGGCGCCCAACTAGAATTTTCCAAATATAAAAAAATATAACATTTATGGCTTCACAACGTGGAGCATAAAAGAAAATATAACAATATATATATATATATATATATATATATATATATATATATATATATATATATATATATCTTAAGTTTTATGTTGATTCTTCTTAGTACCAGCGGAACTTTGGATAATAAATAATTTATTTTGTTTTAGTAGATAGATGCATATATATACATACTGCTAATAATAGTAGTAGGACTAATAGATAAAACAAAATAAAAAGAAAAGTAAATAAGATACAAAGCATACTTAACAATTGATCTACATGAAATTATAAAATACATATTAGACATATAAGATACGATAAATACAATAACACAATAACAGTGAGCACTGAGGAACCGTCTGAATCTGCAATATGCCAAAGAGTCAATGGCTTTTGTTGATGATACTAAGAATTCTTAACCTGAAAAATTAATTTGTGAGATAATAGTTATTCATAAAGCAACATTTAACTTTTGTACCTCTAACCAATGCAATGTCAAAACTATCATTTCTTCTTAAAAATTCGCTGACTATAAATACATCTACCGCACGTAGAATGTCAGAATTTCATCAGCTTTTACAAATCCTGCCTCAGTCGTTTTGAAAAAAATATTAACAATAACACCAAACACTAAACACTGCTAGCTAAATGTCAGATTAACTTTTGACATTTGTTTTCAACAACGTCAAGTTGTTCGTCTTCTTTTCTTCTGCATATAAGTTTACATCTAACTGCGGTTATGACGTCACTGCCATTTTCGCGGCACATTCAAGTAGTTGAAGTTTATGTACCTGAAGTTTCGAACGTTCACTTGAACGAATTTCATATGGAATGGAAAAATTAATCGACTTAGGCGTGCAATTTTTCTGGTAATATTTGCTGGCAACGATGGTATCGTTGTCACAAAAATGGAACGCCTAAGTCGATTTGTAGTTCTTATTATTTTTTCCTTTCCATATGAAATTCGTTCAAGTGAACGTTCAAAACTTCAGGTACATCGAAGTTCAATATATTTTTAAATATGTGGTTTTTCTTCCAAATTAAATATATAACTAAATTAGCGCCTTCGCTACTATATTTCACCATTTTTGAAAATTACAACCCAATTATTGAAAAATATTATTTTGGAGGTTAAGTAAATAACTTTCAAAGACTAAAACGAGTGTAATCACCTAAAAAACTGTTTTACTATCGCAATTTTTTTTGCTGGAACTTGTGAATATTACAAGGAGTGTAGATAAAAGTTTTGGATTAAATCCTAGTCCCGAAGTCATTTATTTAAACAAAATAATGTCAAATGTTATAGGCCAGTCGGAATAGATTGAAAAAGGATCATTTTGCGAAATGTCGTTTACCCGTAATTTTTTTTCTTAAAGTATAGTTTGGGATTTAGAGAAACATATGCCAACTATCCGCATGCGTGACAGGTGGGGCAACACACTTTAAAATTCAAAAATCATCAATTTTTGCCGTTTTTCGCTTTATTTGCAATATACCTCGTATATGAAGCATTTTTTGAAAATATATCAAGAGATAGAAAAGTTGAGAAAATCGATTTTGAACATTTTATTATTCTTGACATTTTCCCAGAAAATTCTTCGTTTAAGAGCTACAGACGAAAGAAAAATGCTACTTTTCTATTTTTTGATTTGTGTGAAGTGATTATAATAAATATTAATACGAAATATATCATCATCATAATGTGAATTATGTTTAAATGTCCAACTTACAGTTTAAATAAAATATATTTACAGAACTATTTATAATTTACATGTTAAACAGAAAAAAAATAATAAAACTTTTCAGGTATTGAGGTATTAAAATGATGGGAAAATAAATAAAAATATACATATTTTCACAAACAGACTATTTATTTTATGCATAGTAAAGCGTACATGCGTTTCATGTATAACTTAATAGAATATAATAGAATAGAATAAGTTTATTTAACAAATTGATGTACTACAATGTAATTGTTAAAAACTGAAACATTACGATAAATAACCTAAGCCCCTTAAGTGCTATTTAGAACACTTGAGCGTGCATTGGACACACAAAAAAATAAATATAATACATATATACACAATACACATATAATATACACATATACACAACACATTATTTATATATAACATGATAATACCTTAACAACACTAAAATTTCTAGAATGGTATACATTATAAAAAAAGAAAATAAATATAACACTAAGTACTTTAACAGTTATATACAATATAAAATATAAGATAAGCATATACTGCAACAGGTGATTAAAATGATCATCTACTGTGAATTAATTATTTTTTAAATCATTAATTTTTTTTCTTTCAGTTCTCATTACAAATTGTTTGGTGGAAGCTATTTTAAATTTATGAACTGATTTTATGTTTTTAATTTTAGTGGGTAAAAAATTATATACTTTCGGAGCAAGGCAGTTATGGCTTCTCTGGCCGATGATTTCTGACATTCTTTTACAAAAAACATCAATTCCATATTTGGTTTGGTGTTTGTGATTTACCAAGTTCTTTTCTTCAGAGTATGTTTTTACTACTAAGGAGTGAAAGTATAATTGGCGGACGTCCATTATTCTGGCATCTTTGTATAACATATCTGATGGATAAATTATTGTTTTTTTATATTTGGATTTTTTTTTCTAGACTACTAAGATTAGTTTTTAATAACCCTTCCTATCCTGTTATGTCATATCGCAATTGAGATTCAATTAAAGCAAGACAAGTTGTTCTAAGTTGATCAATATTTAGTATATCTCGAATATTATTAAAGAGGTACAGGTACATTTTAATTTACTAACCAATTTATTTACTTGAAATGAGAATCTATATAAATTATTATTATTATTATTATTTTCTTCATCTCAGCATTTTTCACTGGTATAACATGAGGTACGGACTAATTGTCAAGCACTTATTATTATTATTATTATTATTATTTTTTTTTTTTTTGTAAAAGCCAGTCACCCTTTAAACTCTGTGGCTCCGACACTCACAGAGGGGAGCTATACAGCTACAGATATATATATATATATATATATATATATATATATATATATATATATATATATATATATATATATATATATATATATATATATATATATATATATATATATATATATATATAAATAATTTTATATTTCTGAATTGCATTCTAAATAACTTTTCTTAGTGGAATTTTTTCATATTTTGAAAAATAAAGGTACTTTATTAGTGGTGATTTTTACAACTTTGCTTAAACACCCTGTAGAACACCAAATCAAGTCATTTTTGGTATACTTTAGTTTTACAACAAGCAGGACTCAATCCCCAAATACCATTCCAAAATTCCAAATGTTTGGTCCATTACACCTCTTGTTACATCTATCCTAGTACACACTGTAATATATATATATATAAAAACATATATATGAGAGAATACTGACGCTTCGTTATTACCTCCAGTAACGTTGCCAAATCTACGGAGGTCAGAACATACTTTCATTACGTACAGTTATATATGCATCGTATATATATATATATAAAACGGGGTAACGGTAACGGGGTAACGGGGTAACGGGGTAATTACCCCCCCCAAGATTCTGTAAATCATCAACTTTTGTTTTAAAATGTTGATTTTTGTTAATTTTGGGAAGAAAAAAAATTTTAACAGTGTAATTGCCCTCCCCCCAAGAAACTTTCAGTGTAAAATTTTATTTTTCAGGACGAAAAAATTTTTTTGGATTTTTGTCTCCCGTTCTTCAAAAAAATTTTGGGACGAAAAAAATTTTTTTTTTGAATTTCTGTCTCCCGCTCTTCAAAAAAATTGTGGGACGAAAAAATTTTGGGTTCAGTGTTACCCCCCCCCCCAAGCTCAAGGTCCAGATCCGCCTTTGAAAGAAAGTTATCTGGTGAATACCCAAAATAATATTTTTCCATAATTGTATAAGCAGAAATATTGAGATTTGTTTTTAAATATCAGAAAAATTATCATGTAGAAAAATGTAATTCAAATGTTCTAAAAACTTTTAAAATTATGTACAATATATTATCTAATATGACAACAATTTTAAATCAATTTTTTATAGTTACCTAAGCCTGGAGGTCAAGGGAAATTTTACAATTAAGAAAAATTGAGCAAGTATAACCTAAAGTAAGATAGTCGTTAAATTGAAAATAGTTGAAGGGAGGAAATAATATTAAAAAATTCCAAATCAAAGTGACTTTTAGCTGGTAAAATACAATTTATTATGATCCCGCAACAACCAGTAAGGGAACCTCTGCATTTACATGAAAATTACGGAAAATATAACTGGTATTCGGTGACGTAGCAACATAAGACCTGGTGAGTTGTTGGCGGATATAAATAAATCAGAGCTGGTACAATACTTTCAGTTCATTGAATTTTTCCTAGATACAACCTCTGGACGATCTGAATGGTGGCTAATTTTCTGCCAACGGATAATTCAAAGCGTATCCTTGATATCCTTCGGATTGGGGTAAGGTAGACCTTCGAAATATTAGTACAGCTTATAATCCTTGGTTACGTAATCTTCTCTTGAGAAGGCACCAAAGGAACCCACTTCTAGATCTCGATCATAAACAGAAATACATCAGTGTTATAAGAATACAATACTGAAAAATTATTATGTAAAGCTTAGCTTACTAGCCGGGAAAAAATAAATACAAATTTGAGAGCTCAAAGTACAGTTTAAAAGACTCTATTAAAAAATTAATCTGTCAGAAAAATACTCTCAAAATTAGTTATTTTTTATATTAAAAATACCATGTACCGTTCGGTAACAAATCAAAAATTTTAGGAAAGAATTATTGTTAAAAAAATAATGACTGAATGTCAATAAACTCTTTAGAAAAAAAATATGAACGATATCACTAAATTAATTTTGTATTAAAAAAATTACTAGTGGCAATATTATTTATTTTTATATTATGTAACAAAAGAAAAAGACGTGATATATCTTATTAGGCTTTATTCAAGCTAACTCTTGACGTGGTTCGAGTTTAGAAATTTGACGAACAACAAAAAAATAATGATTATATTATCAATTTATGATTTTTCCACTAATTAAAAAAAATAAGGTTATTGCCTTTTATATGGAAAGGCAACAAAAAGTCATAAAGTTGTATCCCACTGGATGAAAATTATTAATTAAATGACAGCATTTCTGCTAGTGACATTAAAGTAACAAAAATATTTTTAGCATCACAAAATACTGAGTTTAATAATTAATATTCTCCTCACACCGAAAAAAAATGTATCTCACATTTATTTATTTTAGTCTAAACTAAATAAAGTAATTTTTAGATAAAGAATGAAGTAATTTTTAGACAAAAATATAGAGAGAAATAGATTCATAATCATACCGTAGTCACACTATGACCAATATAAATCATAGGAAATCTCAAATTAACAAATTAATTTACCAATCGGGCATAGGTAACCCAGCAAAAAAAAAGAAATCTAAATGGGTTATTCAACTTGTGACGTTATATAACCGAGTCCCTCTGTTCCCCGGTACACCACTGGTTTCGCATAAGGTGAGATGTAATAAGTGCAAATTAATCCGATAAATTTTTGTCTTTGTCCAAACCCAAACCCACAATAAAAAAAAAATAAAAAAATCGGCAGCTACTGGAAGCGGCTGGAACCTCCCCACCCGGTGAATCTTTGAAGCCGAAAAGAGCACTAAACAATATGAACGATCTCATTTAATTATATTTATTAAGTTGAAATATTTTTTTCGTATTAAATCAGAAAAAAGTCTTTCGTTCGGTGGGATTTGGACCTAAGAACTTGAGAGTTAAATTTATAGTCTGCACAACATTAACATTTTATTCAATGTTTTTAATACAAATATATGCTTCATCGGATCTTAGCCCGGGGCCAGCCAGACAACCACGGTGAACACCGCCGTGGCGAGTGTGAGGCTGGACGGGGTAGGTCCGGTTTGGCTTAGAGAAAAATAGAAAAGTAGCTCCTGTCTTCTGTATGCAGGCTTAAAGACTAGGTTAAAATTATGATGTGTCCACATGGACCTAAAATAAATATAAAAATAAACACAATTCTATAAACACGTTCGTAGGCAAGAGCACTTAATAATTTTGATTATTGATACGGGAAACAACTAAACGAAAAAACCTGTTCGTTGGTAATGGGATGGATGGTAGGGATGGCCATCTTTGGAAAAATCCATATAACTCTTGGTGGACAGCTTCCCTGCCAGATGTAGCCAGGGTAGTGTTCATGGTGGATCGTTTAAGTTTGAGTTGGTATATTTTGTTTTATCTGTTGGCCTCGACCAATTTTTCACTAAATCGGTCGGGGAAGTGATAGCTGTCAAATTTTTGGTTCCAATGTTTCTCTGGGGACTTTGGTTTTGAAAAATGTTTAGGTTGGTACCAATGTCTTAAATTGTTTTTAGGTTATGTAGTACTATTTTTAGGTTATGTTGCCGGAAGAATTTCCGGCGGGATGCCAGAAGTAGCGGAAATAGTTTTTAAAATATAATGTCACTGTCACTTTTAAAGTTTTATTGGAAAAAACTCACAGAAAGCATTCCGGTGGGGTTGCTTACACTTGTAGGGCTTGTAAGCGGTTCAGGATGGCCTCTCACACCATCCGTGGGCTTTATAAACGTCGAAAAAACTTGTAATATCTCGATGCACTTGACACGTCAAAAATACTCAGCATACAGTCTGCACGCTTTAACACACTAGCAGAGAACTTATACCACAAATGGACCCGTAGTATTTTTTGGGAATTTTCCTTTGAGTCCATTTAATAAAATTTGACATTTTTCTGAAAATTTGACATTTTTCTGAAAAGTAATATTTTTCCGAAAATTTGACATTTTTCTGAAGTGACATTTCTCCGAAACTTTGACAATTTTCAAACATTTGACATTTATCTGAAAGGTGACATTTTTCTGAAAGGTGACATTTCTTCGAAAATTTGACGTTTTTTCGAAAATTTGACATTTTTCTGAAAAGTGACATTTTTCCGAAAATTTGACATTTTCCTGAATTTTTGACATTTTTCTGAAAAGTGACTACTCCGAAAATTTGACGATTTTCAAAAACATTTGGCATTTTTCTGAAAGGTGACATTTCTTCGAAAATTTGACTTTTTTCGAAAATTTGACATTTTTCTGAAAAGTGACATTTTTCTGAAAATTTGGCATATTTCTGAATAGTGACATTTCCCTGAAAATTTAACATTTTTTCGAAAATTTGACATTTTTCTGAAAAGTGACATTTTTCCGAAAATTTGACATTTTCCTGAATTTTTGACATTTTCCTGAATTTTTGACATTTTTCTGAAAAGTGACATTTCTCTGAAAATTTGACATTTTTCTGAAGTGACATTACTCCGAAAATTTGACAATTTTCAAACATTTGACATTTTTCTGAAAGGTGACATTTATTCGAAAATTTGCCGTTTTTTCGAAAATTTGACATTTTTCTGAAAAGTGACATTTTTCTGAAAATTTGACATATTTCTGTAAAGTGACATTTCCCCGAAAATTTAACATTTTTTCGAAAATTTGACATTTTTCTGAAAAGTGACATTTCTCCGAAAATTTGATATTTCTTGGAAATTAAAAAAAAAAATTTCGTGACTCGTCTTGTAGAAATATTTTTTTGATATCATCAGTTCGCCTGTTATAAGAATTTTATGCTTTTACGACGTCATCAGAACGTAGGTGTATTTTTAATTCACTCGTATTCCATCCATCTACAATATTTCCACCTACGTTTCAAACTTTAATTGGATGTTTCCAATAGTTATCGATATCTGCACCAGTTTCTAAGAATTTTTCTTATTTGTGACGTCATGTGACGTAGGTGTGTATTAATTCACTCGTAATCCGTCCGTCTACAATATTTATAAATACGTTTCAAATTTCAGTTCGATATCTTCAACGGTTCCCGAGTTATCAGCCGAAATCACTGAACACCTCTGTCATTATTAGAATATCACCCTGTACATTGCACTGCTTTGAGGACAAAACGAGTGAAATTTTTGTTTTTTAATTTTTTTCACGGAAACCAAATCGAAAAAGTGCAAGTGTGATATATCGTTGAAATCGGAATTTTTACTGCTTTTCAATGGTTCAATTACAAATTGTAAGTAATCATAAAATTAACAACTTGTTGTGCCAGAACGGCACTAAACGTAATCCAATCTCAACCAAAACCTTTTCAGATCTTCTGGAGCACTAAAGAAACCCTCATGCAAAGTTTCATCCAAATCCGTTTAGTAGCTTCGCCGCTATCGTGCTAACATACATACATACACACACACACACACACACACACACACACACACACACACACACACACACACACACATATACACACACACACAGACATTTTTCAAAAACAACTTTTTTGGGTTCCTGGGACCTCAAACCGTAAAGATTTGATGCTATCTCAATTTTCGATTTTGGACTAATTGTAGTAACCTCCCACAATTTTATTGTGGGGAGGTTAAAATATATACCTAAAAAATATATAGATATTGTATTCGTTTTGTAAGAGGCATCGTCCTCCCTGAGAAGACTCAAATTCCCGAGATGAAGTTAGTAAGATAAGCTAACCTAAGTCACCATGTTGCGCAAATGTCCCGTGCATGGACCTTGCCATACGGTTCACGACAAATAACGAGGGTACACCCAGGAAAAATGATCCACTTCCAAAAGAATCGCGAAAGAATAACAAGAGAAAAGAGGAATTTAGATGGAGACGTTAGATCTGTCACCAGAGACGTGGTTTAATAACACCAAAGAGAAAAGAAAGGCGACGAAGTTGTTCCTAGTTACAACATAGTAACTAACCTTCCAACCATCTCCTAAACAGGCCCACAGGATGCAAAGCAGTGAGAATCATAATTAATATTGACCAAATTCACCAGAGCAACTGTCCGACACGCACTCACAAGCAGACCCATCTTGCCAGTATTACCATTAAAGGTAGCCGGAAGGAACAAAGGTACTCCCATGGCAAACAGGCCTCTCTGCATGAAAAGGTGACCATTTATAGGGTTATTACTTCACGCAGGCGGAATTCCACGATAGTAGTATTCGTCACTTCATGCCATAAGGCAAGATACTTGACAAGATACGGAATAGATACAATAGGTAGTGATAGATGTTCGACTTCGTCTATTTCGTCCTTCGGATCGGAGTTATTGTCAGTCTAGTTCGGTATAGTGAGATTTGAGATCTTTAACATGCCAGTTCCCGACATTGTTACTATCAAGATCTGTAAGATTATATACTAATTTAGATATTACCTTCTTTACAACACGGTATATGTCGAGGAGCCAATTTAGCGAAATAATTATTCGCAGCATGACATAAGGTATAGTTTCTTGTCCAGGCACGATTGCCTGAGTAAAACCTTAGAGCTTGTTTCCGTAAATTATAGTGTCTGGCATTCCGTTGATAGGCTAAGAGTAACTTCTTACGACCGTCGACATATAATGTAAGTAAGTCTTGTAAATCAGTTACTAACTGATTTTTCTCCCGAATAGTAAAGACATTGTTCGTGATTTCAGAGATTTTTTCGTAATACTCTCCCGATAAAGAATATTTCGAGCGAAATTAATAAAAGCAGGAGTATAACCGGTAACATTGTGTTTTGCTTACCTGATAGCCTGAGTTACTTGATAAATAGACCTAGTCCATCCAATCTTTATGATTTTCGTTAACGTAAGAGCAATTGGAAATAAGAATTACCCTTGCTCCGTAAAATTTATCTCTGGATGGTAATTTGCATTATACTATTCTTTTTGTACTTTGTATTTTTCCACAAATTTTGTAAATTCTCGACTGGTAAACTGTGAACCGTTAATGCATACGAATATTTGTGGGACGCCGTAAATGAGGAAAATATAATTTTCTAAAAATTTTATAATTGCAGGGGAGGTAGCTTACAAAATACTAACACAATATTATTGATCAGCATGCTTTAGAAACACCTATATCCAGAATTTGACAATATTTTGACTTATGGTTTTAGAATTACGGTCCCCTTACATTTTTTAAAGATTAAATAATAAATAACTGTGAGATGAATTGTTTTTCGAACAAAAAGTCATTGCTCATTTTCTCTTCATATTCAGTTTCTCTACTACCCCATGGCATCGTACGTTCAAATTTGGCAGTCCTTAATGCCCGAATACTTTACTGATGGTCCAAAATTTTTAGTAATTTTTCATATATAATATCATAAATGATATAATTTTGTCGGCAAAACTTAGTAATTATTAAGAGAGTTTTTTGCCCGCCTGACGGATCGTTATTATTATCTGTCAATGTCAATCACGAAATTGCCAAAGCAACAAATAGAGTAGAATAATTATTAAATTTTGCCAGACGAAATTATATCACGAAAGGAAAACAAATTTATTAGATATAGGAAGTAAATTTTAAAAAATAAATAAATAAATCACCGAATCCTGAATATTTGGGACCGGTATTCTCGCACATTTTTTACAACTGACATGAACGGACGTAAAAATTATTGAAATGACGCCGACTTGTTGAAACGGTTACTATGTTTTCAAAAAGCAAACGAAAATTTTCCGCTGGAAAACAGGTTGGTTGCTTCATTCTGGCTTTTTATTGGTTGAGCAAAATTTTAAATGTTAAATTTTGTCGATGCGAAACTATTTTTTGATTAAAATGATCGATTTTGATTGTACGAAATAAAATAGATAATGAAAATTTTTGACCTACAAAATATGAAAGTGTCAATGACCTTGGGTGGTATAAAAAGTGAATTTGAATAGAAAATGAAGAATTACTTGTTTTCGAAAAACAATTGGTTTCCAAGTTATTGATTATTTAATGTAATTTTGAATTGGCTATAATTCGGAAACCATAAATCAAAACATTGTTACATTTTGGAAATAGAGGTTTTATAATAATATTGTATTAGTTTTTCAATAAAAAAAGGACTTCTAGAAAAATCGGTTCATATTTTCTTAATATAAATAAATGCACGCCATTGGCAGAAATAAGTTTTGTTTTACTCAAAAAGGGCATAATACTGGTCTTTGATACAGATCTAAATTTGGTTGAGATGACTAATAACTGAAATGTGGAGGTGGGGTCATTAAAAGTGGGACACGCTGTTTATGGCATAAAAGATTCGTGTAAAATTTTACAATTTTTAATATTTCTGTTCTGGAAGCAAAAGTGGATTCTATATATAAAAATTTATACAATTGAATACTTTAAGAATGGACGGTACTAAATTTTATTACACTCAATCTGGGGTGGAAAAGCCGATACTTTAAACGTTGGATAAGTATTACCGGTTGATGTGAAGTCTGTTAGCACGTGCTAGCTGAGAAACACGAACTGACTTCCTAATTTCCCCATTTTGCAGCTAACTGACATCCCTTCTGTAATGAGAAATCCTACGTCATGCTTCAAACTTGAAGTGCTCGCCGGACTATTATTGACTATTGTATGTTTATTATTATCATTTATTGGCCAAAAATTTGACGATTTAGTGAAATATTTTTTCACTATTATTTTTATTTATAATTGCATTTTACCGAATGCTATGGAAATATAAAATTGCTTAATTACTACAAAAACTTTCGAATCTTTAAGGGAGGAAGGACATAAATATTGAGTTGTGCTTTTTGTTACTTGTAAAAGAAACTATTTAATTTTTCATCTTTATTAAATTCGATGATCATTTTATCCACTTTAGCGACAATCGAAATAATGATGCAAAATAATCTAAATAAGTATACCTACATTCACTACCGTTATTTTGCTTTTCATGTCCAGAGAAATTATTCGAGTAGGACGAAAATCATATTTCAGATTATAATCAAACTAGACGTGTGTAGCAAAGGACATCTCACACCTCTAAGGGGTTTTCAAACAACGAAAGAATTTTTTGAAATTTTAGTATGTTGTTGGGGCTATCAAAAGAGAGCATATTGTTCAATTGGACCGACCTAGCTATACAGGGTGATATAGAAAAGTCGGTTCAAAGTATGAATTATCAGTTGTGAGATCTCATATTCTAAATTCAATTAGCGTCATACTTTTCCGGCAAAACATGCCTATTGTTATTTTGTGTTCAAAAAATATGTATATATTATTTTAGAATCCAGAGGCAATCATATTCTAGTCACCAGAAGTACACATTATTCAAGGCCGGCCTTATAGTGGCATCAGATGGGTACATTATAGATGTACATGGTCCCTATTTTTCGGATGTACGAAATAATGAAGCTGCGGTTATAAGGAACGAAATGGAACAAGATGGCCAAATTCATGCAAGTCATGCAAGCACGGAAAAATCTATTTCTGGACGTGTAATGAACAATATTTTTTATTATACTTCTTTGCAAACGATAACATAAAAACAAAATATGACAAAAAAAGACATACGAAAGAAACTTGGAACATTTTTATTTTCATAAGTTATAGGAATAAAAAAACATGTAACTACTAGAGTAAGAATATTGAAAATTAATTAACTAACTAACTATTAATAATAACAGCTCCAACTGATAATATTTTTAGTTTGAATTGTTCCTTCACAACCAGGGTATCCAAATATGGATATTTTCAGGTACCACTGTCTATACCACGATATCCAAGTGCATTACTGTTACTATTCTCTTATTGTTATTAAAAAAGTTAATATGTAATACCTGGTATGGAAAAGGATACTTTGGCCAGCATAGGTGGCTGCGAAGGGGTTAATTGTTATGTTTATTGTGAAATTGGTATTATTGCACATGTTAAGTCCTTTTGGAGTTTCATTTTGTGAAACTGCAATTATTGAAGCAGACTCTTCGCAAATGTTTTGATTTTCTTGAACGAATGATACACTTGTATTTTGCGAGTGAGAAGGGCTAAACAGCTTTCGTGATACCTCAATTTTCCTTTTCGTGCCTTTTCAGAGTGAGTAAATCACCGCATTCCACTAACATGCTTGCCGAAGAACGCCTTAGTCCATGCCCGGTATATTCTCTGGGATTTTCTAGTTTTAGGGATTTTTTTATCGCCTTGTTTATATTAATGTCCTGGCGGAGTTTAGCCGTAGGCCATTCTACCACTCAACCAGGACGGACGGACACACATAGAAAACATCTCAACACCCATTCCCTGCAATATTGCCATCTGCCGCAGCTGAGACTCGAACTCAGGAGAGGAGAGCGACTAGACCGTGTTGTCTCTCACACAACCGCAGTCTAGCCCACTGCTACCTTCTCGGCAACACGTGAAAAACGCTATTATACATAGCCCGTATTCGCAAGCCTAACACCTTAAGCACTGCGCCACCGAGCCGGTTTTGCAACATTCTGCAACAATTTTCGGAACACCACTGATGGTATGTCATCCAACATGTTGAGCGTAACACCTGCCATTTCGATATGCAACAAATAATCTTCTGCTGTTCATATTTTTAGGTCGTAGAGCTGCATATTTACGATAAAGTGTGCAGGGCTCAAATGTACATCCTTCATTGGTAATGATGAAACTTCTTGTGTATGAGTTTTTCCATCTCGTAAAAACATGACAAGAAAGCGCTCCACATCGTCTAAATTTAAACGTATTAAATCATCTCTTCGACACGCATCAAAGATTCCAAACACTAAAATTGCTTTTGCTAGTAGATATTGTTCATCTGGAGCTTCACATAAAAATGTGGTTACTTGTTCTGCTGCTGAAACTCTGGACTTTTTCGGTATATATCCTACAGCTTGACGCTTCAAGAAAGCAATAGTTTTTGGATATTTGTTAATGTCAGCATTTTCTTTTGTAGCCAAACAACTTTTTAGCATTGAGAATCGACTTCATAACGTGGAAGATTTCATAGACTTTGCTTTTTCGACAAAGAGTAGAAGAATATCGTCACTTACAGTTTTGATTTTGTTCAGATTTCGCAATTCAGTAAAAAGTTGATATTTATTTCATCTTGACCTGGATTTTACTGGGAATAAATTCACGCTCGCTTGTGCCGCTTGCTCTAGGATGTTATCAGGAATTTCGGGATTTTCTTCTGAGTACATTTTATCAGCATAAATTTAATTGAGAGAAAATAAACAACGCTGACAATGCAGTATTTGGTATATATGATGCGTTTCCATGGTTACTCCCAAATTATTTCAAAGGTGATTTGTTTTAAATTAGTCTATGTCAGATAAAGTTAACAAAACGTCAAAAAACATTACAGAAGTTCATCCAAATATTCAAACATTTACGAATTAAAATACAAAATAGGTACATGTTAAATATAGTGTGTGTAATTGCCGATTAGGAATGTACATTCACGTAGCGCGAGAGATATGACAACACAGCAACAAGTAAACTCGCCCGTCGGCGAAGCATCCCAGCTCTCAGTTATTTCATTTCAGCCAGCTGGCACACGCGATGTTGTAATTCTTACTCCCTATGCCTAGCCCGCCACTACACACACTGTATCAGATAGCATATAGACTTTCTTAAATTTAGTTTACTTTGCTGTATATTTCTATTTTAAAGCCATATATTGGGTATTTTTATTCAGCGCACGGGAAAAATCGGAGATCGTGAAAACTTTTCCCGTGCACTGTTTCCGTGCGCTGCGCTAGTCCGAAAAAGCCCATCTTACATTATTACTAATACAGATGAAAATAAGCTGTTTTCAAAGCAGTATAATAAAAAACACGTTTCATGGATAATCCAGTGAAATTAGACTTTTCTGATCTAACAAAATATATCCTTCATTTTTTTTTTTTTGAAATTGATTTATTTTGGTGTTTTAAAGAATTAAAAATCGGCAACGAGATCACTACGGCATAAGAAATTATTCAAGGTCAAAGTTCACAAGAAACATTTTTTTGCGAATATCGCGCTTTCTATGGCTCGGAGGCCAATTGAGGTTATTATGAAAATGAAAGATAATGAAATTGCGCATGAAAATTATCTCTTCCATTTTTTATGTACAACGAACAGTTTAGGCAAAATGTTCTTCGAAGTTTCCGCGCAGGGCATATAATATGCTCCATTTCATATAGTTCATGCATAGAATACGTGCTTGTTCTATGTATATTATTAGCTGATCGATATATATGTTATTTAAGAATGTTATGTATTAATATTTTATATAAGTCCCTTATCAATTAGTTCGCATAAGTAATTCAATACCAGTGCTGAAAATCACGTAACTTTATTCCAAATCTCTTATTTATCTTTTGTAATTTAATATCATCACCTTTTAAAATCACGTACAGTCTGAATTACTCTGCGAACCGCAAGTTATTCAAAATCATTGTTAATTCAACACAAGATAAACGAACATTATAAATATGACCGAACGACCATAAGCCGTCAGTTAGCATTCTACCGTTAAACTCAGTAGTTCATAGTTCTCAAGTTTATTTTATCATTCTTTTTAAGAACGTTATATGTTCTAAGTATTATACGTACTTATACCCAGTAGTGCTAAGTGTAATAAGTACATAACAATAATAATAATAATAATAATAATAACCTGTAAACTTTAAATAACAAAAAATTGTTTTTTTAAAAGTGAATCTTCTCAAGTCAAATCTAACATATATACAGTATCGGAAGATTTTGGATTTGGGTGGCAGGCATAGTTTCAACGGCTTGACAGACCGCCTACAATAAAGGCGTGTACCAGTGCTCTAGTAGAGGGAGCAAATAATGACGCGCGATCAGAAAAACACGTACATCATTGCTATTAAAAATTTCAGTATCATTTATTTTAGATGGCTCTGTTCAGTATAGGTAATATTATTACGTGCTTTAATAACTAAAATTATTTAACTCGTTATACTTTCAAAACGAGTCAAATAATTCTTTACATTTCCCACAGACAGAGCTGTCCACGTACATGTGGTGGGGAAAGCAGGTGGCACGAGTAGGATGTGTTATACGATAAAAAAGAATAGCCTAGTTGCTTCGTTCTCGCTTGCTCTCATTGCCGACCCAAATGAAAGATTTTCTGACACTGTATTTACCGTCATATACAGTAATATTTGCTAAATCTTCACATTAAAATTTATTGGTTATATATTTACAGTGTGTTTCACTTGAAATGGCAACACCAACTTTTGAATTTTTTTTTCAATTCGAATCAAATTTTACTTAAGTATAGAATAACTTAGAATCTACTTATGGCCAGAAAAATATTAGTCTCCTACAAATGCAAAGCCACCTGCGATACCAAAATATGAGGAGAAAATCAAGAAATCATATTAGGCATTTCTTTGTCGGAAAATTTTGTTAATGAAACTTGTTCAGAATTGTCCAAAAACCTTAAGTCCAAAATTTAATCAAAATAAAAATATATATATATTATGCCTTGCGCGGAAACTTCGAAGCACATTTTTGTCTAAACTGTTCGTTGTCCATAAAAAATGGAAAAGATCATTTCTGTGCGGAGTTTCATTATCTTTCATTTTCGTAATAACCTCAATTGACCTCCGAGCCACAGAAAACGCGATATTCGCAAAAACCGTTTTTTGTAAACTTTGACCTTGAATAATTTTTTATGCCGTAGTGATCTCGTTGCCGATTTTTAATATTTTCTTTAAAACACCAAAATAAATCGATTTCAAAAAAAATGAAGGATATATTTTGTTAGATCAGAAGCCATATTTTTGTCTAAATTAACTGGAATAGGAGCATGGACTTTTCGTCGAATCAAAAAATATGTAAAATAACGAGTAGCCAGGACGAATAGTGGCATTAAAAATATATTTTATTCATATTATTTGAATTAAAATATAGCATAATTTTTTGACACACTAAAATATGAATACATTAATAAAAAAATTATTTGTAAGGTATTTGTATGCAGGGAGATTCACATAAAACTCCCCAAGCAGTCCGTGGTAACGAAAGGAGATATTCAAATTCTGTAAAAGCCAGTCATTAGATATTTTTGGTAACTTTATTTCGTCTTTCAAATGCTACCAATAGTAGCGACTTTTTGTAGTACACACTTTTCCATTAAAACCAGCGGTTTTCGAGACAAAACAAAAAAACAGTCGAATATTTGGTAACTAGCAATAAAATTACCATCTGCTAAAAGGTGATCACTAGATACAATAAATAAAACCATTAGTTTTCAAATTATCTGATATTTTCTATTTAAGTATAATTTGTATTAACCCCTGTATCTTTTTTTGTTATTTATTTAAACTACTGGTGTGATCGCATTTTTTTTTTACTTTCAGAAATACTTAAAATTTGGAAACGAAATTTCGCTATTTCCTTCTACCTTGAAGACTTAGTCGGGAATCAATCTTCTCAAAAGATGCTCCTAAAAAAGGTGCACTCAAAGATATACTTTTTAAAAAATATGTACATTATCTGGAATGACCTTGCGCCATTCTGTCCGCGATTGCAAAAAAGCATAAAAAAATTTTTTCCGAAAATTTTTGTGTCACTGAAAATTGATTAATTTTATGTTCCCATCTCATTTACAGGGTTATTTTTTAATATTTCTTAATGATTTTCCAACTAATGGAAAGCTTATTCCTTCTAGATTCTGGTACTGCTAAATAATTTTCGAAATTATTGTTAACAAATGCTACAGAAATTGTTTAAACAAAGCATGCCCGAAGAGTGCACGGTAAATTTCAGTATCGAGACATTTTAAAAACTATTATAGATAGATGCATACTTCTATAATATGAAATTTGCGGAATAGAATGGATCAGTTTTTGGTAAAAGAATTATCTGCATTGTTTTATTGTTGTAAAAAATATGACTATTTTTGTACAGCGCTCCGTTATTTCCGCTATCGTTTTGGCTGACACGTTCGCGCGCTGTGGCCGATCGGTAACTTGCTGACAATATACTGTGATTGCAAAAAATTTACGATGCGTATTACTTTACGTAAATATTATCATTTGTCATTATGAAAAAAAAAACGAAGGTATTTAAAGATTAGTTTACTTGAGAACCAAAATTATTATATTTTAACTTAAAATATTGATTAGAGACAGAAATCCATATAACTAATTAAATGAACTTAAATTTACTTTTTGTGCTTGAGAAATAGAAATACAAAAATAATAATATACGTACATACATTATACTAAATTAACAGCTAATACATTTACCCTCTCAGTAGCAATATATTATGCATTCTAACTCAGTTTTGCTACGACTGCAGTTTCCGATAAATTTTTTTTTAAATTTACATTTACAAAATACATTTTGAGAAGTTATATTGGGACAAACATTTATAGTATTATAGTTATTAATTTAGGAATAAGTACGTTATTTTTCAAATCCCAACCAAAATCAATTGGATCGGGAATTTCTGGGTTTATTTCAGTTGCACTCTTCCAGAGAATAATTTGATACGCAGCTCTCAACATATGTTGATAAAAAGAATCTTCGGTAGGCGATAATTTCCTTATATCAGACGTCGACCATATAACATTTACTTCCACATCTAGTGGAAGTATAGTAACGACAAGAAAAAATTTGAACAGTTTTATTGTTCAAATAGGCTTAGAATGTCATAAAACGTCGAGATTTTAAGTTTGAGTGTCGATCTGTCTGTCTGTAACGTTTTTTGTGCGCACGATTACTCTGGAACCGTTTTAAGTTATTGACTTGAAATTTGGTACGCGTATGTATTTTAAGGTGATCTGGAACTAGATTATATTTTCATCTTATTCCGTTGAAGGGATGGGGGTAAACTGGAATAAATAGATAAATCAAGCAGGTAAGAGTTCATAAAATTGGTATTTAGTATTTACAAGAGAAGCTATAAGGTATCAAAAGTTTTTTTGGCATTCGTTCTGAGAGACTTGGATGGAAAATCTGGATGTGGAAGTAGTGATTCCTTGGGCAGCGGTTTTTAAAAAAATACCGGGTCAGATTTTGAAAAGTAATGAAATCATTGAAGCCACTTTGAGGGTAATGAAGTAATCTTTGTAGTTCTTTATCTTCTGTATGTCTTAAACATTTTTTACAGCGTTAGTTTTTCCTTTTTTAAAATAGAAAACTGACTGTATCACAGTCAGCCAAAGCATAAATGCACAAAAATAAATTCATTTGAGCACTCATTGTCTTCTCTATAGTTAATTCTCGCATCGTATGATAAATCGGTATAAATACATCAAATCTACGACACCATAATTCTAGACACAAAATACAGGGATAAGACAAAAATATCTGTTGTAGCTTCTATTATTATTCTACCATACTCCAGATTTGATAAATATAGGATTATCGCAAATATTCTAGTGTCGGCTTCATTATGATTATGATGAGAAAAATGCAATTGCGCTATTATTTTTGTAATTTCATCGGATACTCTGCAATAATAATGGAAATATACAGGCTATTAAACTAATACAAAAATTATTTTAAATATATTTTACATGAATTTATAAACAACACACAACACAGTTACTGCATACGCTACTCATAAGATTTTTTGTTATTACACTACACCTCAGCAGGTAGTCAACAAGCCTAAAGAGAGCGAAGCAATGCGAGACATACATGTACACTGTATATCTACCAAAAGACGAGCCGGATCACAACGCGTGCTGTACAAAAATAATCGTATCTTCTACAACAATAAAGCAATGTAGATAATTCTTTCTCTAAAAACTACTCCATTATATTTTGCAGATTTCATGTCATAGAAGTATGCATCTATCGATAATAGTTTTAAAAATGTCTCGATGCTGAATACCGTGCACTCTTCGGGCTCTCTTTGTTTAAACAATTTTTGTAGCATTTGTTAACAACAATTATGAAAAGTATTTAGCAGCACCTGAATCTAGAAAGAATAAGCTTTCCGTTGGTTGGAAAATAATTAAGAAATGTTAAAAAATTAGCTTGTAAATGCGGTGGGAATATAAAATTAATCAATAGTTAGTGACACAAAAATTTTCGGAAAAAAATTTTTTACGCTTTTTTGCAATCGCGGACAGAATGGCGCCCTCTGGATTCAGATCCGCAAGGTCATTTCGGATAATGTATGTATTTTTTAAAAACTATATCTTCGAGTCCACGCCCTATGATGGATTTAGTGGCGCCTGATTCCTGACTAACTGTATTTTAATAAATCTACGATATTAATGGCAATTACCTGAAAGCAAAAAAATCTGTAGGACTCTATTGTGGTCGCTTGCGCATCAGTCCGTTCGTCTGTCACCACCTTCTAAACTGTTAAATGCATATCTGCACCAATTATGTAAAGTATGAAGAATAGTCAAATTAATTATTAGTGGATTCTTTGAGTCTATCAATGACACACAAATTTGGTTAGAAAAAAGTCTTTTTAGAGTGACTTCAGTGGGTACGTGCAAAAGTTTTTTTTTCGCATATACATGATATGAGTTCATGATACATTTTCAAATCTAAAATTTTAAATACGTGCTTGTGGTGGTGGAAAATGTGTTTACCCCCCATAGTTTCTAAATTAGATAACCTAAAAATTTTTTACGAAAATCGAAGTAAATACCATCTTTTAAGCTTAGCAACGATAAATAAGTCCTTGAGGAAAACCAGAAAAAGGCAAAAAGCCCAAAAGTTCTGCGACCGGACCGCAAGACATCTTCCCCCCCCCCCATTTTCGAGGGAGGGGAACACGATGGTCACAATACTTTACCCTTCAAGAATTACCCCTAAACCGGAAAAATCACCCCTTTTCCGATTTTCCAATGCTAAGCATTATTTTATCGGAAAATTTTATTAACGAAAGTTGTTCAGAATATCCAAAAACCCTAAATCCAAAATTTAAGCAAAATTAAAAAATATTGAAATTTTTTAAAAAACAATGTCCAAGTCCAAAAATATAATTTAAATGGGGTTTTTTGCTTTGTGCCATATTTCCCTTTTTGAGTAAAGATATAAAACTTCTGACGTTTTTTTGCAATTAATTATTTTTTATTTATTTGCTGACGTTTTGTTGAATAATTTATTTATACTTCTGTCAATAATAGAAACAATCATAAACACATTGATTTTACTACTACTAAAGTGGGGGAAATATTTCTAGCTTAATTAACAGATAAAAATAGACTGAACATAGCTGCCGCCCTTGAAAGACTAAGCTTTCAATAGATAGAAATAAACAGGCATTTTAAAAAACAAGTGGCTTAACATTAAAACAAAAAAAAAGACATTTTGAATAATTATTTATTTCAATTGGGAGCTTACAAATTTTTGCTAAAGCTCGTTTAAATACACCATTTGCGATTTGAACACTGACTACACGCACTACACTGTTGCTGCCTGGATGCAGCTGTGATATTCTACCTAGTGGCCAATTCATGAGAGGAAAATTCTTCTCTTTCAAAACGACCATATCGCCAACCTTTACGTCTATGATTTTAGGAATTCTCCATTTAGAACGTTGCTGTAGATATTCAGAACTCCATTGGCTCCAAAAATGCTGGAGTCTTTTAGCATGAAATTTAGCAGATTTCACTGCGGCCTCCCACAAGCCTCCCATGTGAGGGGATCTTGCAGGCAAAAAGTGCCAGACAATATTATTGGTTGTTAAAAACTGGTTTATTGCCTGATCATCGTGACCTTTAGACAACAATCTTTCTGTATTTTTTAATTCATTATTGGCACCGTGGAAGTTGGTGCTATTATTGGAATATAAATTTTTACCGATTCCTCGGCGCGAAGGCATTTAAAAATGAATTAGTGGTGAGATATCCTACCAACTCCAAATGTATAGCCTTGATTGTGAAACAGACAAGTATACAGACGTAACACATAACAAGTTTACGATTGCGGGTTTTTCCATCCTTTACAAGGAGAGGCCCAAAATAATCTAAGCTACTATTATAAAATGGCCGTACTGGCTGCACTCTGTATTCCGGCAAATCTGCCATTAATGGATATACTGTTAGCGAATTAGTTTTAAAACAAATAACGCATTCGTGCAAAATTTTTCTTACTAAGCTACGGCCCTTTAGCGGCCAATAGGCGAGACGTAACACAGCTAACGTTAACTGTGGGCCAGACTTAAAGTTTCTAATATGCTCATTAATTATAATAAGTCTGGTTAATGGGTGTTTACTAAATAAAACTATAGGAATTTTCTGATCAACTGTAACATTAGACTTTGATAATCTGCCGCCTACTCGGATGATTTCTTCTTGGTCGAGAAACGGATTTAATGACACAAGTTTACTATTCGCAGAGACACGGTTGCCTTTCTTGAGCTTTGAGAAGTCCTCAAGAAATTCTTACCTTTGAGCGATTTTAACCAATGTTTTTAAAGATTTGTTTATTTCATTAGAAGTCAAATTTCCTGTTAATTTAACAGATTTATTTAGCGCATTATTTTTAAATCTCAGACAGTAAGCTATAACCCGTTTCAATTTATTAAGAGATACAAATTTTGTGAATATTTCTTGATCAACAACAGCCAAAATTGTGACTATTTTAGGTATCTTGCATTCGGGTACGTTGTCAACATGAATTTCTGTTCCAACAATTTTCGTTACTAGATAGCCATGTTGGCCTGACTACCACAATGGGCAATCTACCAAGTTTTCCGGGTTGCAACCGCAAGATATAATATCTGCTGCGTTTTCGTTTGAGGATACATGCCTCCATTGATTTATATTTGTCAAACTTTGAATCTCCGCGACTCGGTTACATACAGAAGTTTTCCAGTGCATAGCTGGAGCTGCCAACCATGATAAAACAATAGTGGAATCGCACCAATAATGCACATTCGTTATTTTAGTATCTAGAGCAGTGATAACCTTATCAGTTAGTTGAGCATAGCACCGCACCGCAAAGTTCAAGTCGTGGTAAAGTTAAACATTTTAGAGGAGCTACTCTGGATTTTGCACATATCAGCCGAACACACACCTCACTAGCTGAATTGACCGTCCTTAAATACAAGCACGAGCCATAGGCTGCAATGGACGCGTCACAAAATCCGTGAATCTCCGATGCTATAGTATTGGGTATGGATATATATCTTGGAATAACCAATTTGCTCAATAAATAGAATAGAATAGAATAGAATAGAATAGAATAGAATAGAATAGAATAGAATAGAATAGAATAGAATAGAATAGAATAGAATAGAATAGAATAGAATGAAGTTTATTTACGAACAGATAATAATAATTACAAATACAAATAATTATACAATGGTGTAAATAAACTTAATACTTCAAAGAAGTGCCATGCAGGCACTGTACATGAAGAACACAAACAAGTATAGACATATTAACTTCACAACTATAATGTGAAAACTATAAATACCTAAATACCGGGTGCCACAGACTAGTGGCTCTCCGCTATATTTCCTTTATTTTTCAACTTATCCATGTAAAAATGGATTTTTGGACATAAAAAACGGTATGAGACCATTTCCGGTTTACCCGGAAATACCCGCAACTTTAAATTTTTAAATGGAACACCCTGCATATTTTTACATATTTGGATTCAAGACAATATTCTGAGTATACCATGAGATTTTCGCGAATTTTTGAGTCGATGTTCAGTTTTTTTAAGCATTTTAAGACATTCATCTAGAGTGCTTTGAAATACCAAAATTTGTTCTACGACAGGTAAAGTCCAAGGGAAAAATATAATTTTTCGTTTAATTTCATTAATAACTGTTTACGAAGCTTCCAAAATTGAACAAATCACTTTTTTATCGAAAACATTTTTTTTCAAGTGAGAAGGTGGTGGCTCATATCGTTCAATAAATCATCTGATATTCATTTCAAATCTATGTCATTCTATTTTTTGAATTTATTTAAAAATAAAAAATTACTTTCAATATGATTTTTCTTTCTTCAATTTTAACGTAGTTGCCTTTGCAAAAATCATATGTCTAATAATGAAATGTGAATAAACTACCTTTTTGTGAATAATAATAATAATAATAATAATAATAATAATAATAATAATAATAATAAATAATAATAATAATAATAAATGCCGCAAGGCATTTGATATGACATCACATGAGCTTATTGTTCACTTGCTCCGATGTCTTGCGGTACCTGGTCCCGTAGTGAGATGCATCGAACAACTGATGCCGCTCTGGAGGACTCGCTTTACTATTACATCGGGTAACGATAGAGTCCAGACGGAGTCGGTAACATTCAGAAGGGGAGTATTTCAGGGAGACTCCCTTAGCCCCCTTCTGTTTTGCATCTCATTACTGCCATTATCCGTTTCGCTCCGGAAAACCCGTGGATACAACTGCGGTACCCCCGGCGATAGGAGGCATAAGGTCACCCATCTGTTTTACATGGATGACCTTAAACTTTATGCCTCCGGAGAGAGGGACCTACACCAGTCCCTCAGGGTGGTACAGGAGTACACGCAGGCTGTCGGTATGGAGTTCGGGCTGGACAAATGTGCACTGGTCCATCTCAAGAGAGGACGATGCGGGAACTACGGAGAGGACGCGCAGCTCGTGGACGGAAGCATCTTACATCATCTAGATGCCGGAGAGTCGTACACTTACTTGGGTGTCGAGCAACGCTCCACCCAAGAAGTGGGTGTAGTGAAAAACGCCCTCCGCGGCAAGTATCAGCACCGACTCCGACAGATCTGGTCCTCAGAACTGTCGGGGAAGAACAAGGTGTCTGCTACCAACATGCTTGCCGTTCCGATCCTACTCTACTCCTTTGGAGTAGTGAAATGGACTCGAGAGGAGTTGCGACAACTCGACGTAGGAACCCGCAAGAAGATGCATCTCAATAGAAGTTTGCATCCTAAATCGTCCGTTCCACGGCTATACCTCCCACGACATCGGGGAGGCCGTGGACTCTTGAGTTTGGAGAGTCTCCATAATAGGATGGTTCTGGATGGAGCCTGTAAGATTATCAGGAGTTCGGATCCCCTCCTCTGCATGGTCCGGGACCATGAAAGTGCAGGAACAGGAGCATTTTTGTTTAAGGCAGCACAGAGAGCAGCCGATGAACTTGGTCTCTCCTTCGACGCCGAGCGGGTAAATCCCGACTCTGTCACCGAGTTGGAACCTGCTCGACGAAAAGCCCAAATTAAAGCTGCAGAACACAACATCTTTCTGCAGCTTCACACGGATAAGCCAATGCATGGAGTTTTCTATAAAAATATAGAGAACCTTGGCTTATCCGAAAGGCTGACCTTTGCCTTCTTAAGGTCAGCCGGGCTGAAGTCTGAGACCGAGGGATTCATAATGGCTTGCCAGGATGGTGTATTTAACACCCTCGTCTATCGTAGTCGTGTCATGGGTATAGAGGTCCCTGATGTCAGCTGCAGGGCCTGCCGCAGGGCGCCAGAGACTCTTATGCACTTGCTGTCGGCTTGCCCGACATATGCAGTCTCGGCCTATATCCAAAGGCACGACGGAGCATTACGAGTGCTTTATTATCATTTAAGGCACTCGTATGGGATAGACGAAACACCAGTGCTGCCTTACGCTCCGGGGGATATTGAGTCCGTTGTGGGAAATGAGAAGTGTCTAATTTATTGGAACTACTCTTTTCCCACCGTCAGGCAAATACAAGCCAACAAGCCTGACGTAGTACTCCTCGACCATCAACTCAAGACAATGTTTGTCGTGGAGTTCTCGGCTCCCGCGGAGAACAACATTGTCTTGAAGGAGGAGGAAAAACGGACAAAATATCGAGATCTGCTCTTCGAACTCCGCAGACTGTATCCAGACCATACTGTTAAGATAGTGGTACTGATTATAGGAGCCCTCGGTGGAACGAGACACACACTGCTTTCGGAACTTAAGATCATACCGGCATGCCGAAATTCGGCAGAGGTCTTAGCCGGCAGAATGCAGAAGGCCGTCATCCTCGGTTCGTTACGTCTGCTCAGGGCACACGATTCCCGGACCCAGTAGTCACTTACCCCACGGGTGTGGGGAGTGGCTGCCGGTACTACCAGCTCCCCTCTGTGAGGGTCGGAGCCACAGAGAAGGGTGACTGGTTTTTAACAAAAAAAAAAAAAATAAATAATAATAATAATAATAATAATAATAATAATAATAATAATAACGAACCTGCTATTGAACACGGACGCTTTAAGTGGACGGGGGGATTACGGGATGACCTGCTTATCTGCTATGAGAGCAGCGAACCTGGACGCAGGGGGTATATGGCGCGATTACACCGGTTGTGGTGCGATATGCACCCGGAGTATCGCGCCTTCTCTCAACAACACCTGAGAGATCAGGTATCCTTCCTGCGTCGAACAGGCTATGAAGGGCACCCCGTCAGCAGGAAGAAGGGCCAGCCGCACCACCACCGCGGCAACCACCTGCTGACCGAGAACATCGCCTAGAGTACACCGACGACATCCTCAGGGCGAGGGTTAGCCTTAACACCAGGGTTAACCCGAAGCCACACGACCTGGCAAGAATGGATTCGTTACTCAATGATGAGATTCCAGAAGATGCCAACATATGGCAGATCAACAGTGCCGTGTACGCAGCCGCTAGACAACTCGTTCCCCAGCAACGCCTGGCAAGCGTGCTGGGTAGGGTCGAGAAGACTAAGCGGCGCGTACAAAAAATCGAGGCAAAAATTAAATCGGCGAGACAACACGCATCTCGAATCCAGAGTGTGGTGGAGTATATAACGGCAGCTAAGCCATTCACGCCGAAAATTCGGCGTATAGTTGCCGGTATAAGACGACAACACCACACTCTAAATCGGACAGTGCTGCAAACCATCAAACAGCACTGTCTAGATAGGATTCGAGCACTAATGGCCATTAAAAAATCTTTGGTCAGACGAGCACGGGCCTTGGAACAAAACCATCTGTTCCAAACAAGTCCCTCTCGTCTGTTCCAAGAGCCGCCGCGTGTTGTCGAAAATCCGCCGTCTGTTGAGACTGTCGAAGCATTCTGGAAGGGAATCTATGAGACTACGAGTCCATTCGACAGCGACACTCCAGCGATAGCACGCTTCGAGGCGCTCTGCAACAATCTGTTGGGAGAGCAAGACGAAGTGTGTCCGGCGATCAGTACCGAGGAAGTTCAACAAGCACTTGTTGGCACTAAGAACTTCGCTGCCCCGGGTCCAGATGGCATAAACAACTGGTGGTGGAAGAAATTCCCTTCCACCCACCGCCATCTGGCCCGAGTTTTCAACTCATGGTTGAACGAGGGGCAGCCGATTCCGGACTGGTTCGCCGAGGGGCGTACTGTACTGATCCCCAAAAAGGGAGATCTGTCCGACCCGAAGAATTATAGACCGATCACTTGCCTCAATTCCTGTTACAAGATATTTACACGTATCTTGTATGCCAGGACATTGAGGTCAGTTGAGCCGGTCTACAGACAGATACACGAGCAGCGTGGTGGCAAGAAAGGTGTGGCAGGCTGCAAAGAAAACCTATTGATAGACCGCTGTATTACACAGGATTCTGTGCAATACAAGCGTAATCTATCAATGGCGTGGATTGATTACCGCAAGGCATTTGACACAACATCCCATGCACTATTGTTACACTTGCTTCAATGCCTTGTGGTACCTGCCCCACTAGTGAGATGCATCGAACAGCTGATACCACTCTGGAGAACCCGCTTCACCATAACATCTGGTGCTCAGCGGGTATCGACAGAGTTGGTAACATTTAGGAGAGGAGTTTTCCAGGGTGACTCCCTGAGTCCTCTCCTATTTTGCATCTCACTGCTGCCGTTGTCTGTCGGACTTCGCCAAACCCGCGGATACCAATGTGGTCCACCCAGCAATCGGAGGCATAAGGTCACCCATCTATTTTATATGGATGACCTAAAACTTTATGCCTCCGGAGAGTGCGAACTCCAGAACTCTCTTAGGGTGGTCCAAGAGTATACGCGGGCCATTGGCATGGAATTCGGGTTGGACAAGTGTGCGGTCGTCCACCTCAAGAGAGGACGAAGCGGGATATTCCTTGAAGACGCGCAGCTCGCAGACGGAAGCATCCTACGACATTTGGATGCCGGAGAGACCTACACGTACCTGGGTGTGGAACAACATCACATCCAGGACGTGAAACAGATCAAGGATACTCTCCGCGGCAAGTACAGACACCGGCTTCGAAAGATTTGGTCTTCCGAACTTTCGGGGAAGAACAAGGTGTCTGCAACTAATATGCTTGCCGTTCCGATTCTGCTCTACTCCTTTGGAGTAGTTAAGTGGACACAAGATAAGTTGCGCCAATTGGATAGGGATACCCGCAAGATGATGCATGTTCATAGGAGCATCCATCCTAGGTCGTCCGTTCCTCGAGTGTACCTCCCACGACAACGGGGGGGGCCGAGGACTCTTGAGTCTGGAGTGCACGCATGGCAGAGTAGCGCTGAGTGTAGCATGCAACATCCTCAGGAGCTCGGACCCACTCCTGCGGTTTGTGAAAGATCATGAAACTGTGGGAGTTGGCGCATTTTTATTTAAGGCAGCACGCAAGGCCGCAGATGATCTCGGTCTCATATTCGACTTCAGGCGAGGAGGCCGGCGAGGTGCTGATCCAGAATCAGTAACTGAGCTGGCGCCAAATCGTCTGAAAGCCCAAATTAAAGCTGCCGAGCAGAGAAATCTGTTCAGGCAGCACGTCGATAAGCCCATGCACGGTGTATTCTATAACAACATAGAGACACTGGGTTTATCGACGAAGCTGACCTTTGGTTTTTTACGGTCAGCAGGGCTAAAGTCGGAGACCGAGGGATTCATTGTGGCCTGCCAAGATGGTGTTATTAATACCTTGGTCTACCGCAGTCGCATTATGGGTGTGGAGGTCCCTGACGTTAATTGTAGGACCTGCCGTCAGGCGCCGGAGTCGCTCATGCACTTACTATCTGCATGCCCGATTTACGCGACTTCGGCCTACATCCATAGGCACAACGCGGCTTTACGAGTGCTATACTACTACCTACGGCACTCGTACCAAGTAGACCAAACACCAGTGCTGCCTTACGTCCCCGGAGAGATCGAGTCTGTTGTCGAGAACGAGAAGTGCAGAATATATTGGAATTACTCGTTCCCGACGGTCAGGCAGATTCAAGCAAACAAGCCTGACATAGTCCTCCTCGACCACCAAACCAAGATGATGTATGTTATCGAGTTCTCGGCACCTGCCGAGACAAACATCATCTTGAAGGAGGGGGAAAAACGGACTAAATACAGAGATCTCCGGTATGAGCTCCGGGTGCTATACCCAGACTACTCGGTCAAGATGATCGTCCTGATAATCGGTGTACTTGGTGGAATGAGGCCTACGCTGCTCTCGGAATTAAAGGCCATACCAGCCTGCCAAAAGTCAGCCGAGTGGTTGGCAGGCCAAATGCAGAAGGCAGTTATCCTGGGGTCCCTCCGTCTTCTTAGGGCACACGAATCTGGAATCTACATAATAATAATAATGACATAGTCCTCCTGGACCATCAGAACAAAGTGATGTTTGTAATTGAATTCTCAGCACCTGCTGAGACAAACATCGCTTTGAAGGAGGGGGAAAAACGGACCAAATATCGTGATCTCCGGTATGAGCTCCAAGTGCTGTACCCAGACTACTCGGTCAAGATGGTCGTCCTAATAATCGGCGTACTCGGAGGGATGAAGCCTTCGCTGCTCTCAGAATTGAAGATCATACCGGCCTGTCAGAATTCAGCAGAATGGTTGGCAGGCCAGATGCAGAAGGCGGTTATCTTGGGGTCCCTTCGTCTACTTAGGGCACACGAGCAGTCACTAACTCCACAGGTTGTGGAGAGTGGCTGTAAGGAATTTGCCGGCGCGGCTACCGTGAGGTGTCGGAGGCCACGGAAGTCCTGTCCGGCAGCAGGCTACCCGATAATAATAATAATAATAATAATAATAATAATAATAATAATAATAATAATAATAATGGGGAGTGGCTGCCGGTACTACCAGCTCCCCTCTGTGAGGGTCGGAGCCACAGAGAAGGGTGACTGGTTTTTAACAAAAAAAAAATAATAATAATAATAATAATAATAATAAATAAGCAGGAGGGGCTAACCGTCATCCATCTAGCCTTTGGTGAGTAGCGCCACCACTTACTCCAGCTGGGGATGCAAAACCGAACCGGCAGCCCTAGCGCATCCGGGAGGGGAAAGCGTTTTCCCCTCTGGTGTCGGTCGTGGGCTTGCTGGGCTAACCACCCACAAGCCCAAAAACTTTGGTTCCAGTTGGCCGAAGACTGGGCCCCCACGATCGACCCCGTCCGGATAGGGGTCAAGGGCAAGGTGGTGGGGCCCAACAGGATCGACAGCCCGTTGATGACAACCGCGATGAACATGGACGCTTTGAGTGGACAGATGAACTGAGAGACGACCTTATGCAGTGCTACGAAAGCAGTGAGCCCGCACGAAGGGGGTACATGGGGCGAATGCATGCTCTGTGGTGTGAAAGGCACCCAGAGCACAACGTCTTCACGCCACAAAACCTGCGTGATTATGTATCCCACCTTCGTCGCAGGGGCTATGTGAGGACTGCTCCTCAGCCGGTGAATGAAGTGGCCGAACATCCACCAAATGAACCGGTTGAGGATGTAGTCCCTACCGTTCCACCGACACCAGAGAGCCTCAGTACCAGAAGGGGGTTGCACAACTTAAAAACCCCCGAGCCACAAGATCTGGCCAGAGTGAATGCAGAACTTCGGCAAGATCCGGTCGGCGAGGCAACACGCATCCCGTATCCAATGTGTGATGGACTATATGGCGGCCAATAGACCTTTTACGCCTAAAGTGCGGCGAGTAGCTGCCAACTTAAGACGCATCCACCACACACTCAATGGGGCAGTGCTCCAGACCACCAAACAGCACTGCCTCGACAGGATACGGATGCTAGTGTCTTGTAAGAAGTCACTAGTGAGGCGGGCGAGGGGGCTGGCGGAAAATCAACTTTTCCGTAAAAAGCCCTCGCGCCTATTCGAACCGCCTCAGCGTGTTGCTGAAAATCCGCCGACTGTAGATCAGGTGGAAAACTTCTGGAAAACGTTGTACGAACAGAAGCTTCCACTCAACCGAGACTCTCCAGCCCTGGCACACTTTGAAGCCTTCTGTCAAAGGCTTCAACAACCAGACGAGGTGTGCCAACCGATAACTCCAGAAGAGGTTCGAAGAGCTCTTGAGGGCTCTAAGAACTTTGCTGCTCCAGGTCCCGATGGGATAAACAACTACTGGTGGAAAAAATTACCCAGTACCCACCACCATTTGGCCAGAATTTTCAATTCATGGCTAAATGGGGAGCAGCAAATTCCTTCTTGGGTTGTCGAGGGGCGGACAGTGCTGATCCCGAAGAACGGAGATTTGTCTGACCCAAAGAACTACCGGCCGATAACCTGTTTAAACGCATGTTACAAGGTGTTTACGCGCATCCTGTACATGCGAGTGCTCCACGCAGTTGAACCGGTTTACGAACGGATATATGAGCAACGAGGGTCGAAGAGAGGTGTCGCTGGCTGCAAGGAGAACCTGTTGATTGACAGATGTGTCACGCAGGACTCCGTGCAGTATAAGCGGAACCTCTCCATGGCCTGGATCGACTACCGCAAGGCATTTGATATGACATCACATGAGCTTATTGTTCACTTGCTCCGATGTCTTGCGGTACCCGGTCCCGTAGTGAGATGCATCGAAGAACTGATGCCGCTCTGGAGGACTCGCTTTACTATTACATCGGGTAACGATAGAGTCCAAACGGAGTCGGTAACATTCAGAAGGGGAGTATTTCAGGGAGACTCCCTCAGCCCCCTTCTCTTTTGCATCTCACTACTGCCATTATCCGTTTCGCTCCGGGAAACCCGTGGATACAACTGCGGTACCCCCGGCGATAGGAGGCATAAGGTCACCCATCTGTTTTACAGGGATGACCTTAAACTTTATGCCTCCGGAGAGAGGGACCTACACCAGTCCCTCAGGGTGGTTAGTGAAATGGACTCAAGAAGAGTTGCGTCAACTCGACGTAGGAACCCGCAAGAAGATGCATCTCAATAGGAGTTTGCATCCTAAATCGTCGGTTTCTCGGCTATACCTCCCACGACATCGGGGAGGCCGTGGACTCTTGAGTTTGGAGAGTCTCCATAATAGGATGGTTCTGGATGGAGCCTGTAAGGTCATCAGGAGTTCGGATCCCCTCCTCTGCATGGTCCGAGACCATGAAAGTGCAGGAATAGGAGCCTTTTTGTTTAAGGCAGCACAGAGAGCAGCCGATGAACTTGGTCTCTCCTTCGACGTCGAGCGGGTAAATCCCGACTCTGTCACCGAGTTGGAACCTGCTCGACGAAAAGCCCAAATTAAAGCTGCAGAACACAACATCTTTCTGCAGCTTCACACGGATAAGCCAATGCATGGAGTTTTCTATAAAAATATAGAAAACCTTGGCTTATCCGAAAGGCTGACCTTTGCCTTCTTAAGGTCAGCCGGGCTGAAGTCTGAGACCGAGGGATTCATAATGGCTCTCCAGGATGGTGTATTCAACACCCTCGTCGATCGTAGTCGTGTCATGGGTATAGAGGTCCCTGATGTCAGCTGCAGGGCCTGCCGCATGGCGCCAGAGACTTTAATGCACTTGTTGTCGGCCTGTCCGACATATGCAGTCTATATCCAGAGGCACGACGGAGCATTACGAGTGCTTTATTATCACTTAAGGCACTCGTATGGGATAGACGAGACACCAGTGCTGCCTTATGCTCCGGGGGATATTGAGTCCGTTGTGGGAAATGAGGTGTCTAATTTATTGGAACTACTCTTTTCCCACAGTCAGGCAAATACAAGCCACAAGCCTGACATCGTCCTCCTCGACCACCAACTCAAGACAATGTTTGTCGTGGAGTTCTCGGCTCCCGCGGAGAACAACATTGTCTTGAAGGAGGAGGAAAAACATACAGATTGCAAAATATATATACAATAAATGGTGAGTATGCCATGCTGTTTAAAATAATCTCTGCAGGATGTATTGTAGGGAAGTTTAAACATACTTCTCACAATTCTTTTCTGCAAAATGAACACCTTGCTAATTCCCGAACTATTTCCCCAGCACAATATGCAATATTGCAAAACCGAGTAAATACATCCGTAATAGAATGTTTCCAGTGTGTCAGCTTCAACAGTGTCCCTTATTTGAAGAAGTGCAAAGTTTAGACTAGCCAGTTTTTTCGTCAGATTCTCAATATGAGCCTCCCATGACATATTCATATCCATATGTACGCCTAAGAACTTCTTAAGATCATTTTGATGGAGATTGTGATTTCCTCTGACCAACAGGCTAAAGTCCAACTTTGCACGAATCGGGGAAAACATTAAAAATACAGTTTTTTGCTGATTTAGAATCAGACCATTATTGCGACACCATTGTGACATTTTATCAACACATAAGGTGGCATTTTTGCTTAAGAGGTCAACGTTAGGAGCAGTTATGATAGAGGAGGTGTCGTCTGCAAAAAGGGTTAAGAAGCAATTATTTAAGTTAGTTACTAAATCGTTGACGAAAATAATGAACAATAATGGACCTAATACACTGCCCTGTGGTACCCCTGTCAGAACGTTAACACTATCTGAAAGACATTCCATGCCATCATGTACAATTTTGATTGTTTGAGTTCTCTTCAATAAGTAGGACTTTATCCATTCCAATGCTGGGCCACGGATACCGTATATTTCAAGTTTTTTTAACAACAAATTGTGATTTATGGTGTCAAAGGACCGTGATAGATCGAAAAAAATGCCAGCTGATAGTAATTTTTCATCAAAGTTATGTAGAATTTTCTCATAAAAGGAGAGAACCGCATCTTGTGTTGATTTATTCTTGCAAAACCCATATTGCCTAGGGGTTAACAAGTTATATTTAATTAAAAATGAATTTAATCTGATCTCAAATGCCTTTTCAAAAATTTTTGAAAATATGGATAGGAGAGCTATCGGTCTATAATTTTCCATGGAATGAGGATTATTTTTTTTGTAAACTGGAATTATTAGCGCTAATTTTAACTGTTGTGGAAATTGTCCATTTTCGAAAGATAAATTTATGAGGTATGTTAGGATACTAATCAAATAAGTACTAACTTCCTTTATTAAACAACATGGCACATCATCTGGGCCTGACGATTTTTTCTTGCAAACAGAGTTGATAATATCAGCAACCTCAATCTCTGTAATGGGCATTAGTGTTATTATTAACTTCTGGTGCATTTGTTACATCAAAAGTCTTAAGATTAAATGTGGAGGTAAGTTCACTTACCGAATCGATGAAGTATGTGTTGAAACCATTTGCAATATTTTGAGGTTTAGTTAAAATTTCATTTTTCAAATTAATTATTTTGGAGGGAAGTTGTTTTTTATTACGACCAACATTAGTGTTTTCTCTAACTATACCCCACATGGTTTTAGATTTGTTAGAAGAATTTATTATTTTGTTTTGATAATAAGCCTTTTTTGAATTTTTTATATTTTCTAGGTGATTAATTTTTAATATATTATATCTTAACTTAAGGTCTGGATTATTTGATAATTTTAATTGTTTATAAAGGTCTCTGATAAAAATATCTTCTTCAATAATGTTTCTGGTAATCCAGGGTTTCTTTTTTGGTAGTTTTGCGGTTTCTTTTTAATTTCACAGGGAAAGCTATATTAAACAAACTAGAAAATGAGTTATGAAACACTTCAAATTTTTTATTTACATCAGGTTCTAAGTAAACCTCCTGCCACATTGCTTTTGCCAATAAAAATTTAAAATAGTTTTTATTTTCATCTGAGAAGTCTCTTTTCCTGACATTACCAGAATTACTTCCCGTTTGCGGTAAGTCAAATGTTAGTAATTAAGCATTATGGTCAGATATTATATTATCAATCGTTTTTGTTGAAATTAAATTTGTATCAATGTCAGAAAAAACATTATCAATCAGGGTTTTTGAATCTTTCTGAACACGTGAATATTCAGTAAAACATTTATTGTATCCAAAAGATGATAGTAGATTTAATAAATCACATGTACCTTGATTATTTAAAAGAAAATTGCAATTAAAATCTCCACAAATAAATTTGGGACCCTTAATTTTAAAGAAGTGTGTTAATAATTTTTCTAGCGAAACAATAAAATTTTCGAGATTAGCATCAGGGGATCTATATAAACAATTTACATTTATATTAACATTATTAGCACTAACCACAACAGATGTCGCTTCGAAGATTTGTTCAGTAAGACCAAATTTTGTGATATCCTTGACACTAAAAGAAAGATCCTCTCTAACTAATATGGCGACACCGCCTCCTCTTGTATTTTCTCTACAATAATAGTTAGCAACATGATATTTGTCGATTGTAAATGACTTGGCTTCATTAGTAGAGAGCCACGTTTCTGTGAGACATACAATTTCGGGATAATTCAAAGTATGTAGCAATATATTTAGTAGATTGCCCTTTTTTCTAATGCTGCGCACATTTAGATTAAATATCTGGAGATTACAACTTCTAATTTGCACCTCTTTTATTTTGCATTTAGATTCTAAGAAATTTCCATGTATGGGATCGTCAGATGTCCGTGGCATAAAAAATTAGATTTTTCAAGTTCGACACTTAGCGGCAAATTGTTGACAGGCTCTAAAATTGAATTATTAAGTACAACACTCTCAGGCAGATCATTCGCTGGTTCACTAGATGTAGCAATTTCATTTGGCCCGATGCTAAAGTTGTCACTAACGTTAATGAATTTAAGATTCTTGTTAAGGTAGTTTATATTTAGTAATATATTCATAATATTTGATATTATAATATTTGAATATTTGACATAAAAAATTGAACATTGACTCAAAAATTCACGAAAATCTCATGGTATACTCTGTCCTGAATCCAAATATGTAAAAATATACAGGGTGTTCCTTTTAAAAATCGAAAGTTGCGGTCATTTCCGGGTAAACCGGAAATGGTCTCATACCATTTTTATGTTCAAAAATCCATCTTTACAGGTAGTTTATGCACCCCAAATTTCAAATCGATAAGTTAAAAAATAAAGGAAATATAGGGGGTAGCTACTAACCTGTGGCACCCGGTATATAAATAAAACCGCTGCCCAAGGAATCACTACTTCCACATCCAGATTCTCTATCCAAGTCACTCATAACGAAAAAACTGTGTATGTGGAAATAATTGTTTATAGAACTTTAATAATATAATATTTGAAATCCTCTACCCCAAAAACCCATAAAACGATACCTCACATCGGTAGTGGGGTGGGGTGGTGATGGGGGGGTGGTAGTGGGTACTGGGGGTGTATGAAGTAAAAAATATTTTGAGGTTTCTGGTTCTTGTACATACACTAAATCACATTTTTTTTTTCATCCCCTTTAATAAGGGGGTGGGGGTGGTAATGGGGGTGGCTAATACCAAAAATTTTTTTGAGACCTTAACTTCTCTTGTATATACTAAATACCAATTTTATGGACTCCTACCTGCTTGATTTACCCATTTACCCCAAATTTACCCCAATTTACCCCCAACCCTTCGTCGGAACAACATGGAAGTATAATCTAGTTCCAGATCTCGTTAAAGTACATACGTGCACCAAATTTCAAGTCAATATCTTAAACGGTTCCAGAGTAAACGTGCGCACAAAAAAAAGTTAGACAGACAGACAGACCGACAGACAGAAATTTTTTTTTCGCTCAAACTTAAAATCTCGACGTTTTCTGACATTTTAAGCCTATTTGAACAATAAAAATTTTAAAAAATTTTTTTATCGTTACTATACTTCCACTGGATGTGGAAGTAAAATATAACACATCTACTCATATAATATGAAACCCACTATACAAATAAAAACATACAGTGCTGAGACTTTCGCAGTAATGAAAATACAAAATATACATTTAGATGCACTGGAGGGCCATAATATTATTATTAATTTAAAATAATGTATTGAGGTACGGTTTGGGATTTACGACGTAATAAATATCTTCCCTAGGGACTTCTAAAATGTATTTTTTTATTTCAGTTTTAAAGTAAACAGTAGTATGCTTAATATCATTAGGTATTTTATTATATGCCCGTGTACTAAGGTATGTGAAGCATCGTTGACCACAAATAGTGTTTGTTTTCGGGCTCTGATGTGGTTTCTGCGATTTCCTCTTGCTTGTTGCTGATGTTGCGCGTCTTCGTTTATTTGCGCATTAGATTGCCACTGATATATTGCACACTGTAATAAGAATAATAATCTAATATCCATTACCTTGGCTTCTTCAAACAAGTCATTTGAGTTTGTTCTTTATTGAGAATAATTTTCAATATTCTCTTTTGCAAAGAGTCTAGATGTTTCAAATGTGAGTCGAGCACTCCTCCCCAACATATACTAGATGTGATTCAACAAGAGAATGGTATAGAATCTTTAATTGTTTAATGTCTAAAATTTGATTCAAACTTTTAAATCTGTATGTTAATTTTTTTAATTTGTTAGATATGTAACCTATATGTAGATCCCATTTAACTTGTGAATCAATTACTATTCCTAAATATTTCATGTGTGTGGCAGAAGCTATTTGAAAGAGCTCATCAATTGTGAGTTCTTGACAAGGTGGCGCAGATCGTACAATTGTCTTTACTAAATTCATTTTAAAGGACCAATAAAATTGGGCTGTTACACGCTGAAATCGAATTCGAAATCAGAATTGTTATGACTTCGGATTCGGTTTCAGAGTATCCAAATACATAAGGTTACACTGGTATGGTCCGCAGGCCAGACCACTTTCTTGGTGGGGTTAATGGTTAAGGGTGAAAAACGAGCGAATCTGACAATTTTGACTTCGGACTCGGTTTCAGCGGTTCCAAATACATAAGAATACACTGATCTGTGGTCCACAGGGCACACCATTTTTGTTTGTTTTGGGTTTTTTTTTGAGCTAATCTGACTTCGGATAAGGATTCAGGGGGTCCAAACACATGAGAATACACTAGTATGGTCCGCAGGCCAGACCACTTTTTTGTGGGGGGGGATAGTGTGGCTGTGTAATGAATCGATTACCATACATAAAATTGTACCATAGATAAAATATCTGATACAAAAAAAATATTTTCATTCGAAATCAAATGGATTTTTCGGTAGCTGCATTGAAAAAGTTTGTATCGAAGAAACCTTTTTATTATTGAAAATAAAGCACTAGTATACGAGTGAATGTAGTTTAAAGACTGAATTAAATTTTAAAAACAAAAAATCGATTTAATGATCATAGCCGCGTAATAAGTTTGAAAGTTGTACGTGCCGCAGTCCTAAGCCGTCCTAAGCCGTAAGTTGGTCTACCCGCCACTTTATCTGACGTCATGAGCTTGATCTTGGATGGCGTGAGTGTCCTTGAGTTGTACACAGTGCCTGCTCTTGAGCTCGGCTTGCATCATATCACTTGAACTTGAAAAGTACGTGTGTCGAGAAAAAATGTTTTGTGACATCATGACTTTGACCTTGGATGCGTAAGCGGCCCTGAGGTGTAAACACGGTCCGCTCTTGTGTTCAGCTTGCACCATATTACTTGACCTTGAAAAGTACGTTTGTCAAGGATGTTTTGTGACGTAGCAGCACGTTGCTATAAACGAGTGAAGGAGTTAAGAGGAGACAACGCCAATCACAAAGTTTCATCGGTAAAGACAAACCTGAAGTGGGGCGAAGGGTAGGCAGTGTGGCTATTATAGGGCATCTGCACGTGACGTCACAGCTTACCTCAAAAATATGTGTCTCTTAAGACTTAAGAGTATTATGCAGCTATTATCAAAATTTCTGCCTGGTTCCGGTATTTTCAACTAAAATTTAATTCAGTGTAATAGTATATTAGCGTGCCCAGATTCGGGCAACAATATACAGAAAGTAGGTATTTTCATAATAAATAAAAAAGTGTGTACGTTGTGATTTGCATAATACCTAACTAATATTCTCTAATCAGTGTAATGCTTATGAAATTCTAAATACTTTGTCCTAATAAGATATTACTCTTTTTGCAGGTTGGAAATCTAATCTGTAATTAGCAGTCTATTTTTATTAATCAACAATTTTGAAAAATTATTTACGTGAATTTTTAAATATTTGCTCGAAGCCAGTACGGCTCCAAGCTAAAAATGCATATACAAACATTAAAAATGAGAATAAACTTGAAAAACTTAAAATTTAAGGTTACGTTGATGCAGATGCTGCTGTAGATGTAGGAGGCACCATCTATTAAAAAGCACTGTACTAAAAGTCTTGACAGGCAAAAAGCAGTTTTTAGCTAAAAGGCGTTATTAAACTGAAAAAAAAGATATTTTTGTAAGTAAATGAATACTACATTTCTATTGAAGAAAGTTTTTAGCTAAAATTTGTTTATAGTGTTTTAAGTGTGAAGAGAAATCTTCATTTATTAGGACAAAGTATTTAGAACTTCATAAACATTACACTGAACTAGATTTTAGTTGAAAATACAAAACAGCTGCGTAATACTCTTAAACCTTAAGAAACACATATTTTTGAGGTTGGCTGTGACGTCAGGTGCAGATGCCCTATAATGGCCACACTGCCTACCCTTCGCCCTACGGCAGCTTTAGCTTTACCGATGAAACTTTGTGATTGGTGTTGTCTCCTCTTAACATGTAATCATTCTTAACGTTAGGCTCCTATAGTAAAGTAGCAAACATGTACTTGAGGTGCTAGTTTTAAGCGAGGCAATAATATGCGACGTCATCAGAGCTAGGCATGTAAAACTCAAATCATAATGGACCTCCAGCAAAACAACCAAAAGTGGATTCAAACCTTCAATATCAAGTTTGCAAACATGTAATAGCTGTAATGTGACTCTAACAGCTAATCAGATGAAATCTCATAGAACATTGGTTGCGTTCATAACGCGGTAGCGCCAACTAAGCGATCACTTATCATTTACGTCATTGACCAGTTGTGTATTCTGTCACTATGAATCATGATGAGCAACTGTAATCTGAATTAGCATGCAAAGTATTAGTTGAGATTAGTACCAACAACTTCATATTATATTTTTCGTAAAGTAAACTAAATATAGAAATGTTATTTTATAGTGAACATCAGACCAAGGCTTAGTACGTACTTAAAACTTAAAATACGGCTGTTCAGTGATATTGATAGATATAATTTATTTAAAAACATCAGTTAGAAATAGTGTGACGTATCCAGTTTTAATAAGAATAGTTTAATATAGCTCTAGTGTTGAAAGCTTGATTTATTTGGCCATTAAAAACAAAAGACAATAATATTTAATAATCTTCACATTTGTAAATAATTTCCAATTTTTCTTGGTTAATTTTTATGACCTTCCGATTAACTGGCACAAACAGAAAATGTTTGCTTAGGTTTATATGTTAATGGACAAGACAAAAGTTGTGTTTATGTCTAATTTTTTCAAATTCAAATAACTGATCACGGATCATGTATCATACAATTATGTTGCTACATAAAATGGCTGCCGCTACCTTAGTGATCACCTGTGATCAGTCGGGCTAATGCCGTTCATGCAAAATGATCAGTGAGCGCTACCTGATCGCTCACCGTGATGAACGCAACCAATGCAACATAGAACAAATTCTTGTGTATCTTTGATGGATGATGTAGAAATTGTTCGAAGTGCTTTCATATATACAGTAGTGGCATTTTAAAATATTGAGCCGATGCCAATGTAAGGTAGAAGAGAAGAAAAATGGACAAATAATATGCTGAAAAAAAAAACAGATTTAACCTACGCTGTTGCCACTTTTCTCTTTAGTTACTTTTAGTCATCGGCGCCGATTGTACATCAATTGTAAAGAAAGTACGAACGGCAAAGTATACAACTACCACAAAAATCCTTTTTCTACTCCCTTATGTAAATTTGCTGTTTTCTGTACAGTCTGTAGAATGGATAAGTGGGCAATTCCAGTTAACTGAACGGATATATTTAATATCAGTTCTAGGATGGATATGAAATGAAACCGACCAATCACAGTTCGTGTATTAAGTACGTAGATAACTATTCGTTTTAAAATCAAATTAGTGTGTAAGCTGTCAAAATAACTGTCAGTGTGTAGTACCAGTGTGTATTTGTCTCCGATTAAAGAAGTTATAACTAGATACATAATGGCATTATTTTGTGTGATCCCGAAAGATTCACAATCTAAGGCACTTCTTCCCATAAGTTCTTGATTGGCTAGTCGATCTGTTCGCGACCGATTCGGGCACCATCGATTCAGTTTGATTATCATAATCTCAGTTTGACACTTTTGACAGTATATCCGCCATTAATGTTAATAAGCGTTTTTCGTGTTTTTCGATCAAAATGTGGTGAAGAAGTCTTTTTATTTTAAGTTATGATCTAAATAATATTCTCTATTCATATTTACACAGTTTAGTGACAATATATTTAGTGCAAATAAATAGTGAAGTGCTGTGCCGTTTGCAGAAAGCAGTTTAGAAAAGAAGAAAATCGATCGTTCCATAGTCGTACCATGATGAAGTTCAGTTTACAGTTATAAAGTAAATAGCAATTAAATTTTAATATCCATTCAATACATATTTATCTTACTGTTTTATCTTACTGTAATATCGTATGCCTACATCACGTTACATAAAGAGCCGGTAATGCAGGAATTGCAATAATTCATTTTAATGAAAATATTTACCATTCTACACATTTTCTACACACACAACGCCACTGTTGCCTATGGGATGTGATGTTCATCTATTCTTTTTAATGGACATATAATGTGACTATGTTAGGAGCAAACAAGGTATATAGTGAAAAGATAGCCTGTTATGTATCTAGATATAAGTTCTTTAATCGGAGGTATTTGTGTAATATATTAATGTTTAACAAATTTTGGAGTTTTTTTAAGCTGGTTGTAGAAAAAGTATACTGTACAACTCGAGTGGATTATCCATATCGCACTCAAAAGATTTGAAGCACTCCGCCTATGGCATCGTGCTCAAACTTCTTTATCGTGCGATATGGATATCATATCCACTATTGTTGCACAAACTACTATTGCAGTATACGCGTAGAATTTGTGTAGCTGATCTACTCGCGTTGTCAAATCCTATAGTAGGAGAGCTGACAAACATTATGGTGAACGATAATGATCAAAATTTTCACTGATGGCAGTCCATTCTTTGGTCTTTGGGTATATCAAAAATGATCGTCTGCCGTTTCAAAGTGGTATCGTTAACTTGGGGGGCATATTCAAACAGGGGTGATTTTAAATTTTAGTGAACCAAATTGATCAAGAAAAATTTTTGCAGGTTGGTTTAGACAGTATTCCTACCTAGGCAGACGATTTTTCTGGTAACATTCTGGTAACATTATCATATGCAACTAAAAATGGCAAAAAATCACATTTCGGTGAACTATATTGGTCAAAAATAATTTTTGCGTCCCTCGATTTGTTTATTTATGGTACAATAAATAACGAAACGGTAGACAAAAAAATCGGTAGCATCGTCCTAGCAGATGCTGTCAAAGTGGCAGGTCCGGTTTTGATGAACGACATTTATCAAGAAAAATGATGTGAATAATGATAAATACACCAACTCACGATTACATTTTCGTCCAGGCAGACGATTTTTTTGGTAGCTATTGTGTATGGCAGACGCCTGTCAAAGTAGCAAAAATCACGTTTCGGTGAACTTTATTGATGAAAAAAAAATTTTGCGTTCTTCGATTCGTCTATTTATGGTACAATAAATAACGAATCGACAGATGAAAATGCCGGTAGCATTTTCGTAGCAGATGCTGTCAAAGTGAAAAATTGTTCTTTTTTTATATAAATAGGTTTAGAAACGTCGAAATTTTAAGTTTGAACAAAAAAAATCTGTCAGTAGGTCTGTATGTCTGTTTGTAACTTTTCTTGTGCACACAATTACTCTGGAACGGTTTAAAATATTGACTGAAAATTTGGTGCATCTATGTACTGTAATAAGATGTGGAACTAGACTATATTCTATGCTTATTCCGTCGAAGGATTGGGGGCAAATGGGGGTAAATAGACAAAGCAAGCAAGTAAGAGTTGAAAAAATTGGGATTTACTGTATGTACGAGAAACCAAGGCCTTAAAAATTTCTTGGCATGAGTCATCCCGACCCTATTATTTAAATGGACCACACGTCTCAACTTATTTTTGCATAAGCCACCCCCGCTACTCACCCCCTTCACCACCTTATTATTAAACGGGGTAAAGAAATACAATTTTGATCAAGTGTGTATACGAGAAGCAAAACCATCAAAATATTTTGTCATCTGCCACGGCCACCCCGTCACCTTCGCCCCATCATCAAATTACCCTCTAAATAGTGATTCCTTAGGCAGCAGTTTTTAAACAAAGAATTTCTCTGCATATAAAAAAACGGTGTCAGGTCGCTATATTTGCTGTGCGAATAAAGCAAAAATAAAAATCTGACTTTAAACAACAAATTTATTACTTCTATATAAACAAAAAATAACCTAATAACAAACGTAAAAACATTATTTTCAGAACATAATAATTTAAAATTAACTTGAATAATTAACTATGTATAGCCATAAGAATACCAATCTGTCATATATACGGCTATTATATATTATAAGGAACATAAAGATGACTTATTGAGAACTTATATTACAAAAAAAAATTTTCAAAAACAAGCTTGTAAGATTGTTTTTCTGAAATCGATCGGCATTGTCTACATTTTCGGCGCGATTTCAGATCGAAAAATGCACAATTCCAGTGTTTTAGTCCGTTGCTAAGAAACTATCAGAAAACAGACCGGAAAAGATCCGTTGCCAAGCAACGATCAACAAAACCGTACGGGAATGTTACTTTCCCGGCCTAGGCCGGGAAAGTAACATTTCCGTACGGTTTTTTATATATATTTTAGACAGTAAATAAATACACGCAGACAAACCAACTCACATTAAAATTGCATTTATTAGTAAGCAGTTAGATTGTAATGAAGAAATGTTATGTATTAATGCAAATTCCTTAATTTATAATACTATTGATTGTGATTTCAGAAAAAATAGTATGTGTATTTCGGTGTGAAAGCACATTCCCGGACTTCGATGCTTGTTGGCCTCGGCTAGCGCCTCGGTCAACAATTTGCATCGTCGTCCGGGAATGTATTGCTTTCACACCTAAATACACAATATACTAATAGGTGTACTACAGCGAAAAAAATAAAAGAAATAAAATTAATTGTCTTAAAAGCTTGTCGTATTTTTTTTCTATTCACGCGACAAGCTTTTAAGACAATTAATATTATTTTTGTTGTTTTTTCGTTTTAGTACACCTAAATAACAATAAAGGCTTGTTTTTAAAAAAATTTGTTTACAAAATTTTATTTTTTAAAAAACTTTCGATATCGTCTAGACGAAGATTTGGAATTGGTTCAATCAATCAGCGACTATGATTCTGATTACGAAACAATTTTGGCGATTTAGGCAAGTGCTCATTTTTTATGTTCCCACCAAAATGTTCATATATTTTTTTTTTATTTATGTTTCCGTTTCACTTTTATGTTTACCTATCTAGCTTTTTATTACTTTTTAAATAATATTTATTTGATTATTGTGATACTACCATATATAATTTCGATGTACTGCTCACTATGGTGAGTACCTCCCCAGGACTACAAGGAATATCGCACATTACAGGCTGATAACATCCAATTTCAGTAATTGTCCATCATGGAAAGTTGTGCTGTAAGATATGTGCTTGTTTTCATATCTTTTCTTAATAGTGTGCTCTTCTAAAAGCTTGCTGGAGCGCCGCTCGAGTCATAGGCATATCAATCTTTTTCCTAAAAAACCACCATCGCTCATTCACTCACTTAATATTTTTAGTTGTCACGCCATTTAAGGGGATTCAGATGAATGAGCAGACTATATGCGTTTGGACCATGGTCAAGTCGGCCTTTCCTCATTAAAGAAAAACACAGCAAATACGCAACAAGATGTAATGGCGAAGAGTAATTTAGCATGACTGGAGATTAAAATATATAATTTATTTGAATTTGAGAATTCAAAATAACTAAAAAAAACCGCTGCCCAAGGAATCACTACTTCCACATTCAGATTCTCTATCCAAGTCACTCACAACGAAAACACTTTGTATGTGAAAATAATTGTTTATGGAACTTTAATTATATAATATTTGAAATCATCTACCCCAAAAACCCATAAAACGATACCCCACATCGGTAGTGGGGTGAGGGTGGTGATAGGGGTGGTGGTAGTGGGGGGGTGGATGAAGTAAAAAAATATTTTGAGATTTCTGGTTCCTGTACATACACTAAATCACAATTTTTTTTCATCCCCTTTAATAAGGAGGTGGGGGTGGTAATGGGGGTGGCTAATGTCAAAAATTTTTTTGAGACCTTAGCTTCTCTTGTATATACTAAATACCAATTTCATGGACTCTTACCTGCTTGATTTACCCATTTACCACAAATTTACCCCAATTTACCTCCCAACCCTTCGACGGAACAAGATGAAAATATAATCTAGTTCTAGATCTCATTAAAGTACATATGTGTACCAAATTTCAAGTCAATATCTTAAACGGTTCCAGAGTAAACGTGCGCACAAAAAAAAGTTACAGAAGACAGACCGACAGACCGACAGACCGACAGACCGATAGACAGACCGACAGACAGACAGAAATTTTTTTTTCGCTCAAACTTAAAATCTCGACGTTTCATGACATTTTAAGCCTATTTGGACAATAAAAATTTTTTAAAATTTTTTTGTCGTTACTATACTTCCACTGGACGTGGAAGTAAAAATACATGCAGTTATGAAACAGTTACTAGTATTAGTTTAAATATTTGTTTCAAATGACTTTTTGCTATTAAACAAACGTGTTAGTTACTTTTCTATATAATTACTTTTAATTTGATATACAGCATGACTGACCAATTTGTAATATACAGGGTGGGGCAATAGTGCGTCGGACTTCGATATCTCGGGTTCTACAATAGCTAGAAATACAATAAAAATACAAGTAAATAGATAAAAAAGTCTAATACCAGAAACTATTTTCGAATAGGAATACGAGCCAGCCAAGGGACGAGCCAAGACAAAATTACAGGATCAAGTGCCTTTTTTTAAATGGAATGCTACGTATCAGTACATTTTTTGAAGCCTCTTTCTAGACTCTATTCATTCCTATATTATTATTGGCTATCTCCCAACCACTTGGATGTAATGAATTTTTTTTTTTAATAGTGCCATCTGCAGATGCATATTGAAAAAATCACCAAAGTCACAATTATGGGTTTTAAGAGAAACTTATGTGAATTCCACTTACGAGACATCTAAATAATGTTTTTGAATAGTTGTTACTTCCTGAAAATGTACAGGGTGGCCAAAAATTACACAGGTCAACATTTAGTTTGAAAAAATACACCGGACTTTACCTAGGTACCCAGGGGTTTTTGGGGTAGCTGATTCCGATGCCGAGGTCGGTTAAGCTCTATCACGTCATGTTCAAGGTCTTTTGGAGGTCAAACTAAGAAGAGGTGGTTGAAAAAATCTGAAAAAATTTACACTTAGGTTTTTGGGGTCGCTGAGTCCGAATACGGTGTTCGCTTACCCTTAAAAGCCATCCGGAGTTCATTTCAAGGTTAATTTGAGAAAAACAGTAAAAAAATCTGAAAAAAAGTATGTATAGGTTTTTTGGGTCCCTGAGTCTATATCCGATGCCGGTTGACCTCTACCACGTCAGTATCAAGGTCATTTGAAGGTCAAACTAAGAAAAGGTGGTTGAAAAAATCTGAAAAAACTCACACGTAGGTTTTTGGGGTCGCTGAATCCGAATCCGGTGTTCGCTTAAAAGGCATCCGGAGGTTATTTCAAGGTTAATTTGGGAAAACAGAGGGGGAAACTATCAAAAAATCTCAAAGAATTTATATATATATATATATATATATATATATATATATATATATATATATATATATGTGCATTTGTATCGTGTCCGCCTCCTTACAAATTTGTGGCGCCCGCACCTCCACTAGAAATAATATAGATAGATTAGTTCTGTTTACATATACATAACCGCCAAATTTCACTTACCAAGGGCACGCGGAGAGGGGAAAGGATTTTTATCTTTTTTTACATACACTTTTTTATTCATACAATTGGTATGTTTACACCTCGTTATATGAATAGTACCTCTCTGACTTAATGTATTTAAAACTGTTATATATAACTTTGCCTCCTTCGAGGTAGCCAGACGTCTATAGTGTAAAATGCTCTAGCGCTTGCGCAATTTGTTGCGCTATGCAATCGTGTGCGTTTGTTATTATGATGATTAATATTGTGTAAGTTATACTCTATCAGATTACATTGGTGTTTTACCCGATAATGTGCGATTATCTGTTTTAAAATGAACCGTTCACGCTAAATATCTATTGTAGAATAATGCATGTAATTCAAAATATGTTCTTAAGGGAATTATTATTACTATTTAAAATGCTTTTCAAAAGACATCACTGAATCAGTTCAATTTTGTAACACAATTGTTACATATTAGTCCACGTAAATTAGATATTTTAGAAGAAATAATTTATAAAGTAATAATATTTGGGATGCGTAATCTAGATAGGTTTCGAAATAGATACCCGAATAGTTCCCCACAATTTAGGGGTGAAACGTCCGTAATGATTATGAATAGAGCTGCTTCGGCCATATTACGGGGACTTAACGCTGATTTTTCACTTTTATCTTGTAAACCGTTCGTCGAAAGAGAAAAAAGTATAGGAAATAAAAAATTCGTCATGTTAAATTCTGCATAAAAATGTACTATTAACCTTGTAGCTTATCTTCACCTATTTCGCGCTAACAGCGTCCGAACAGAGGCGTAGTTTGGGGCGCAGAGGTAAAAATCCATCCTATTCCAAGTTTGACTCCGAATATCTTAAAACCGGTTACTTTAACGAGAAAAATGCTCAGGAATGAATTTATTGAGCAGAATTTTCTCTATTAGATGCATATATAGAGGGTTTTGTCGCAAGTAGTTTATGTATTTTCCCCTTCTTTGCAATTATATTAGAGGATAATCTGTACTGTTCACACAAAAGAAAATTTGGAGTCATATTTCAACTCTGAGCTTGCTTCAATTCCACTTCTTCTCTTCAATAAGAAAGGGTTAATGAGGAAAATTAAGAAATCGTCTGTATGATATTTTCAATGCTGTACGAGAGAGGCCAATAGATTTTTCCGATTGCCAGTTCATTGTTGATGGCGGCAATTTGATTCATCGTGTAATATGGCCGAAGCAGCTTTATTCGTAAACATTACGGCCAAAAAGTGACTGTAGTGTTTGACGGATATGTTGACTGCAGTATGAAGAGCATCGCAAGACAGCAGCGTCTTTTAAAACGCACTTCACCGGAAATTGTTTTTCATGAGATGAGAACACGCCACTGACTGAAACGCAAAATAAAATGATAAACAATCTCACAAAAAGGAACGGTTTATTTCGCAATTGGTGGAGAGATTTAAAAACGAGGGAATCAAAACAATTACTGCTGTAGACGACGTTGACGTACTCATAGTTCAAACCGCCTTAAACGAATCTCATGGAAACGATACAGTGGTCATCCTCGGACAAGATATTGATCTTCTCGCATTGATTATCGCCCTCGCACCTGAAGATAAAGATATCCGTTTCTTAAGAGAGGCTCAGAGATAAATAAAAAATAAAGATTACAGTTCTCGTGACTTGCAGTCCTCGGAAGTTTTAAAAAGCTGTATGACCACGTGTTCAATGGATGCGATAACACTTCAGCTTTCTTTGGTAAAGGAAAAGTGCAAACGGTGGAATGCGTCAATAAAAGAAAAGATCTCGAAGAGGTTGTCCGTATATTCAACAACCGTAGCTCAACGAAAAAAGAAATTACACCTTTAAATCATCAAAGATTCATTATCTTCAATAAGTTAGTCCGCCAATCTAGTACTACCGGGATTCTACGAAGACTGCCAGCAACATCCGAGGCATTACGTCAACATTCGTACAGAGTATTTCTCCAAATTCATGTTTGACGAGGAGAAAACTTGGAACCAACGGAATGCAGAAAAGCAGAAAATAATATAAAATATTTCAAAGAGATGATAATGACTCCAACAAACTATCATTAATTAGTATAGCAAAATTTATGATTAACCAACAAATATATTCTAGAGTTTTGGTCTCGAATGCTTTTTAAAACATTTTTATTTCTTGCTAGAGGGAAATATTTACATTTTTGCTCCAGGATAATCTAGGTATTTAAAATATCTTTGGAAGGTGGAAGATTACACTGGTCAACATTCAGTTTGAAAAAATACACCGGACTCTACCTAGGTACCCAGGGGTTTTGGGGTCGCTGATTCCGTTGCCGAGGTCGGTTAAGCTCTATCACGTCAGGTTCAAGGTCATTTGAAGGTCAACCTAGGAAAAGGTTTTTGAAAAAATCTAAAAAAATTCACACATGGGCTCTTGGCTCCGAATCCGATGTCGGTTGACCTTTATCACCTCATGTTCAAGGTCATTTGAAGGTTAAAGTAAGAATAGGAGGTGAAAAAAATTAGAAAAAATTTATACGAATGCTCACCTGCCTACTTATTGTCTGTTTATCTGTCTGCCCTTATACCTGCACACCTGTTTGTTTGCTTGTTAGTCTGTATTTATCATCCGCCTGCATTTTCTCTGTCTATCTATTTGACATCCTGCCTTTCTGTCAGTAATTCTGTCTAACTGAATGACTAAATGTTTCTATCTGACAGTCTGTCTGCCTCCTTGTTAGTTTGTCTGACTCAGGAAACCATTAAATTACTTTGACCCTGACAGGATTGAGCTCAGGTCCGGTTTTAGGTAACCGGAGGCCCTAAACTCTAGGTATGTTTTTCGTTGAAGCTTTCTCTTGTAATAAAATAAACGTGCATATCTGCGTATGAAATCTGAGTTCTGAGGCCCCCTAAATGCGAGGCCCTAAGCTGGCGTTTACTCAGCTTATAGGCAAAACCAGCACTGATTGAGCTCCAAGTGAGTGAAGCCAACGCCCGTGGTACTCTTTACTTGCATGTTTGCTCTGCTTCTGCAACTATACCTAAAGGCCATCCTTTCACAGAAGAAAATAGCTAGGTGATTCATTGAGTTAAATATATTTGCGCTGAGATAGCCGAAGAATCCTCATGTGCAGCTAAAGCTGGCGGACGAATGCCGGCTTGAAATGACCTCAGAATGACCTTGAGATGACCTCTGGATGCCTCTTTTTTTTAAGGGTAAGCGAACAATGGATTCGGACTCAGCGACCCGAAAAACCTGTGTGAATTTTTTCTGATTCTTTCAACCACCTTTTCTTACTTTAACCATCAAATGACCTTGAAACTGACGTGATAGAGGTCAACCGACATCGAATGCTGACTCAGCGAGTCAAAAAACCTATATATAAGTTTTTCCAGATTTTTTGACAGCTTCTCCTCTGTTTTTCTCAAACTAACCTTGAAATGATCTCCGGATGCCTTTTAAGGGTAAACGAACACCGGATTCGGACTCACCGATCCCAAAAACCTATGCGTGAATTTTTCCAGATTTTTTTCAATCACCCTTTCTTAGTTTGACCTTCAAGTGACCTTGAAACTGACGTGATAGAGGTCAACCGGCATCGGATACAGACTCAGCGACCCAAAAACCCTATATGTAAATTTTTTCAGATTTTTTAAAAGCTTCCTCTCCGTTTTTCTCAAATTAACCTTGAAATGACCTCCGGATGCCTTTTAAGGGTAAGCGAACACCGAATTCGGACTCAGCGACCCCAAAAACCTATGTGTAAATTTTCTCAGATTTTTTCAACCACCTTTTCTTAGTTTGACCTTCAGATGTCCTTGAACCTGACGTGATAGAGCTTAACCGACCTCGGCATCGGAATCAGCGACCCCAAAAACCCCTGGGTACCTAGGGTAGAGTCCTCTGTATTTTTTTAAACTAAATGTTGACCTGTGTTATTTTTCTTTTATTTTCTGCTTTTTAGCACCCCCCCCCCCCCCAATAAAAATCGGCTTCTATTTTTTTTTACTTTTACTATATAAGGCCAGCAGCAGTGACAAATAGTGGATTAAGGGCAACTAGTTACGTTAAGGAATGTTCGTGTCCTGTTAAATAAATACCTTAAACAAATGCCTTTTTTAATTTGCTCTAAGCTATAAAATATTTGTTTCTGAACAAAATAAACGTTTTTTTATTCCCAAATTGAAAAAATTTAAAAACTCATTGATCTCTAGAAAGTATTATTTCTGTGTATAAAAGTTATTTATATTTTTAGTAATATAATTTTAGTTACCATATCTATAGATGTATTTAGGAATAGTATGCCTCTTTACTACGTTGCCAAGTTTAGGAGGCGATATCGCTACTTTATTGTAAGGAAGCATTTAATACCTATATACATCAAGTGTTTAAAACAGCAGCGCCAAAAAATGTAGTGGACTATGGTGTATGTTTACATATGTTTATAGGTATTTTCCGCCTCCAAAAAAAGTGTCGTTAAATGCTTCTATCTCTCTATTTCTTTCCTTTTTGTCATAATCTTATATGCGCACCAATAAAGCTGATCATTATTGATAATAATGAGTCATGAATTTACTAATTATCAAGACATTCGCGATGAAAACAACACAAAACGTCTCCGTCTCCGAAATCGGAGGCAAACACCACCTAACCATATAACATTCGATGCCGGTTACTCCCCACCACGTCAATTTCAAGGTCATTTGAAGGTCAAACTGAGAAAAGGTGGTTGAAAAAATCTGAACAAGTTCACACATAGGTCGCTGAGTTCGAATCCGGTGTTCGCTTATCCTTAAAAGGCATCCGGAGGTCATTTCAAGGTTAATTTGATAAAAATAAAGGGGAAGCTGTCAAAAAATCCGAAAAATTTAAATACACGTTTTTTGGGTCGCTGAGTCTGTATTCGATGCCGGTTGACCTCTACTACGTCAGTTTCAAGGCCATTCGAAGGTCAGACTAAGAAAAGGTGGTTGAAAAAATCTGAAAAAATTCACACATAGGTTTTTGAGGTCGCTGAGTCCGAATCCGGTGTTCGCTTACCCTTAAAAGGCATCCAAAGGTCATTTCAAGATCATTCTGAGGTCATTTCAAGTCGGCATTCATCCGCCAGCTTTAGCTGCACATGAAGATTCTTCGGCTATCTCAGTGGAAATATATTTAACTCAATGAATCACCTACTTATTTTTTTCTGTGAAAGTTGATGAGCTTATATTCACCACATAAATCCTGTGGAACGCAAAGACTGGCCTTTAGGTTCAGTTGCAGAAGCAGAGCGAACATGCAAGTAGAGAGTACCTTGAGTATTCGATAGATAGCACATGCCCTCCGCAAGTGAGTTGGTGCAGAAGATATAAGTTCGGCGCGAATCACAGGTGTTGGCTTCACTCACTTGGAGCTCAGTCATGTCAGGATCAAAGTAATTTAATGGTTTTTTGAGTCAGACAAACTGACAAGGAGACAGACTGACTCTCAGATAGAAACATTTAGTCAGACAGAATTACCGACAGGAAGGCAGGTAGAAAGGCAGGATGTCAGATAGATGGACAGAGAGAAAATGCAGGCGGACGATAAATACAGACTAACAAGCAAACGGGTGTGCAGGTATAAAGGCAGACAGATAAACAGACAATAAGTAGGCAGGTGAGCATTCGTATAAATTTTTTCCAATTTTTTCACCACCTATTCTTACTTTAACCTTCAAACGACCTTAAACATGAGGTGATATAGATCAACCGACATCGGATTCGGACTCAGCGGCCCCAAAAATGTAAGTGTGAATTTTCTCAGATTTTTTCAACCACCTTTTCTTAGTTTGACATTCAAATGGCCTTGAACCTGACGTGATAGAGCTTAACCGACCATCGGAATCAGCGACCCCTGGATACCTAGGTAGAGTCCGGTGTATTTTTTTAAACTAAATGTTGACCTGTGTTATTTTTCAATTCAGAACTTTTTAACTTGAATTTTCTCAATTTCTTCAAACACACACACAAACACACCCTGTATATTTTTCGACGATGTGATGAAATGAAAAACGAACATTTTTTGTAAATACTTCCCTATGGCTAATTGCAACCATTTTCGTTTTATTGAGCAATAAGTACAACATCCGAGAATAAACTTTAAGAATAGAATTTTCTTCAAATAATTCATTAGAAAAAATTATAATAAGTACTCATTTTGCTCATTTTGATCGACACATCTTTATATGCTTTTGAAATGAGGTTTCTACTGTTTCTAAAATTGCCGGTGTAATAGATCTAAAAGGAGTTATTATCCTTTCCTTCATATTTTGTACTGTTGTTGGTGTGTCTTTATAAACGATTTTCTTCACATACTCCCATAAAAGAAAATCCATTTTTGTAAGATCTGGGGATCTAGCAGGCCATTTAGTGGGTCCATTTCTTCCAATCTATTAAAGTGGGTAGGTATTATTTAAGTGGTCTCTAACTGCATTTGAATAATGTAGTGGAGCATCAACTTACTGAAACCACATCCCATTTCGAATCCTTTCAGGAAGATTCACCAGCAATTGTGGCAGATAATTTTCAAGAAAATGAAGATAAATAGCTCCAGTCAATGTACTATCAAAAAAATGTGGCCCTATTACATGTTCTCTAATAATTTTATATACCATATGTGCTGGTTATCAACCTGCCTAAAAAAGTGAGGATTTTCCGAAGCATAATAATGGAAATGTGCCTATTAACAAATCCATTTTTATGAAAACTTGCCTCATCAGTGGAAAAAAAAAAGTGACATCTTGCATTTTTTCTCTGATCCCATTACAAAATTGTAGACCCTTTGAAAATCGTCATAAGATAATTCCTGGTGCATTTGAATATGATATTCCTACTAACGAGCATACTTCTCTCTGACTAATATGAGGATTCTAAACCGTTGCCAGCACCACAGAAAACGCATTTTCTTCATTCACAACACGTTCTATTCTTTCACTTTTTTATCAAAAGTCATGTCTCCCAGTTCCGCTTTATTAAAATTCATTTTGTTAAACTATAAATATTTTAAATTTAATACAAATGATAACTGACGACTAATAAGTGCGATAAATGTTCATTTGTACAAATTTATACCAAACTGAGCAAAAATATTATAAAAAAATTATTACAGTAAGGGACCAGTGAAATACTATTTACCCCCTTCAATGGATTGGAAGAAATGGTCCCACTAAATGGCCTCATTTCAAAATTGCATAAAGACGTGTGTCAATCAAAATGGGCAACAAGTGGAGCACTTATAATTTTTTCTAATGAATTATTTTTTGTTCATTCTTGAATTTTGCACTTATTGCTCAATAAGACGAAAATGGTTGCAATTAGCTATAGGGAAGTACTTACAAAAAATGTTCACATCGTCGAAAAATATACAGGATGTTCCATTTGAAAAAATTGAAAAAATTAAATTCAAAAAGTTCTTAACTGAAAAATAATTCTTGGCCACCTTTTACATTTTTAGGAAGTAAAAATGACTCAAAAACATTAATTAGATGTCTCGTAATTAGCATTCACATAAATTTCTTTTAAAACCCATAATTGTGACTGGTGATTTTTTCAATATGCATCTGCAGATGGCATTATTTCAACAAAAAATTCATTACATCCAGGTGATTGGGAGATAGTCAATAATAATATAGGAATGAATAGACTCTAGAAACAGGCTTTAAAAAATGTACTGATATACATAGCATTCCATTTAAAAAAAAAGGCACTTGGTCCTGTAATTTCGTCTTGGCTGGCCCTGTATATTCGACAATAATTTCCAGTTTTAGACTTTCTTTTATCTAGTTTATAATTTTTTTTAATTTCTGGCCATCGTAGAATGCGAGATATCGAAGTCCGACGCACTATTGCCCCACCATGTATAAAACATTTTTTGCCATTTTGGGTCCAACATGGCGGTTATTTCACCTGATCTATTGAATGAAAAGTATAAAATATTATCTTTTATAGTAAAGGTGGAAGACAGCACAAAAAAACCTTTTTAAAACAATTTTGTTTTAAATAATTAACAATTCGAAATGTTAACCCACTCCCCACCAGTCGCGCATCTCATCACTTTTCACATTCTGTACAGTATACCGAACCAAGTGACACCAATAACAATGCTGTATCACAAACTTGCAGACGAGATGTAGTTAGAAGGCCCGCTATATATTACTCTGTTTTATCGCAGAGTTTAGGTTTTTTTCCTCGGCTTTTTTTTCCGCGGCTTTTTTTCCTAGATTCGTAGAAGTGAAAGAAACCTTGTTTTCTGTAAAGCAGCCTTTTCTTCCGCAGCTTTATATTCCTCGGCTTTTATTTCCTTCGGCTTTTTTTCCGCGGATTTTTTCCGTTTACCAAGGAATACAACCATATACAGTTTTTATCACAAATTTTGTATATAGTTAAAAAATGTCATGCTCTAATAATGAAATTAGGAACTATTTTCATTGATAAACACCAACATTCAAGTACAACAGAAATTTACATTAAAAAAACATATATAGTTGTAATCGTTAAAACAATAGCAAGTACCTAAAACAGTTTTAAAGTTTATACTATGTTTGGTTTCTTAAATATTTGTAATATATCGAAAATAAACGCATATTTCCCTCTCATTCTGCAAAATACAATCCTTAAAAACCGTTGCCTAAGGAATCATCATTTCCACATCCCATCAGAGAGGGTAATTTGATGATGGGGCGAAGGTGACGGGATGGCCGTGAACTTTTACTTGCTTGATTTGTCTAATTACTCCTATTTGCCTCCAATCCTTAAACAGAATAAGCTTAAATATAATCTAGTTCCAGAATTCGTCACAGATGCACCAAATTTTAAGTCAATATCTTAAACCGTTCCAAAGTAATTGTGCGAACAAAAAAAAAGTTACACACAGACCTACAGATTTTTCTTTATTCGAACTTAAAATTTCGTCATTTCGCAACATTCTAAACCTATTTACATACAAAAAAATTAAAAAATTTTCACTTCGACAGCGTCTGCTAGGAAAACCCTAGTTTTTTTCGTCTGCCGATTCGATTTATTGTACCATAAGTACAATAAATAACTAAGGACGCAAAAATTATTTTTGATCAATATAGTACACCGAAACGTGACTTTTGTCACTTTGACAGACGTCTGCCATACACATAGCTACCAAAAAAATCGTCTACCTGGGCGAAGATGTAATCTTAAGTTGATATATTTATTATTCCTTACATCATTTTTCTTGATAAATGTCGTTTATCAAAACCGGACCTGTCACTTTGACAGCGTCTGCTAGGATGATGCTACCGATTTTTTCTTCGGCCGATTCGTTATTTATTGAACCATAAATAAAAAAATCGAGGAACGTAAAAATTATTTTTGGTCAATACAGTTCATCGAAATGTGATTTTTTGCCACTTTGAGTTGCGCCTGCTATGATAATGTTACTAGAAAAATCGTCTGCCTAGGTAGAAATGCCGTCTAAACCAACTATAATAATCACCCCCGCAAGAATCAATATGATTCACTAAAACCAAAAACTTTTTGAATACACCCCCCCAAGTTAATGTTACACCACTTTGAAATAGCAGACGATCTGTTTTGACATACCCAAAGACCAAAGATTGGACTGCCATCAGTGAACAATTTGATCATTATTGTTCACCATAATGCTTGCCAGCCTACTCCTACTTTTAACTCGAGTCTGAGTTAATAATCCAAATATACACATTTTTAGTAAGAAGGATATTTTGAGAATAGTTATTTAAATACAGTTTTTGAAACATATTTCTTATATAACTAATCAGGATACAGTTATTTTAATCGTTGCATTTTATAGTTTCTTTTAGGTATATTCCTCAAGGAAAAGTTGAGTCCTATTTTTATTTCTACAACGATGTCACCTGGGAAATTTAGTGGGTAGGTCTTCACTGCACACAAAGCCACGATATCTCTCGTTATCATAGTTGTAATCCCTTCTGGCTAGAACTACAAATTTTTCAAATGGAATGGTAAATAAATTCAAGGGTGACAAATCTGCATGTACAAATAAGACGTTTGGAATTCACGGATAAAAACATCTACTTATCCAAGGCACTGAATAAATTTCCTTATTCAACCACAGAAAATGGGAAAATACCGAAATTGAATATACCTATCAAACAGAGACAGTCTCAAATTTCAAATCACACAGCTCAGAAATTAATTCTCAACATGAATCTTGAGGTAAATAAATATAATTAAAATAATATAAAACTAGACGAAGCATTACACTCTTCGCCGATTTACTGGATTTTTTATATAATTGTTACACATTTTACCCTATAGTTTTTTGTAAATGTTAGTTTTAAACATTTTTAATTTTATCATATGAACTTAGTTGGTGAAACACTCAGTATAAAATATATAAATAGGTATTAAAATCATTTAAAATATCATTTCACCAGATTTCTATTCAATTGCAAAAACATAAAAATCATTTTTTTTTTTAAATTTAAATAGGTAATTAATAACTTTTTTATATGTTGATCGATCCTGTTCAAAAAGGTACAATAGTGTTCTTCCTCTAGTTAACGCTGACTTACTGTCCAATTTTTAATGCAATCTGACTTTTCTTTCTTAAGTTATCGTGCTTACAAGAAACGTAACGGACTGGTAGACAGACAGATGAGTATCTTGAAAGTCGTTCAGAATTCATTCACTAACATAATGATATGAAAATGTTTTGTCTACGAGCGATATTTCCGATTTTAGAAATGTGCTGATCAAATGCAATATACTCTTCGTTTTCCTATTTGTGAAAAGTACCTATAACCATATTTGTAGATAAACCCAAATGGAAATTTTATTTTGTTTCGTTTCGTTTCGTTTTGTTTTGTTTTGTTTATTTTACAAACCCAACAGAATTTACATTCCAATTACAGGGTAGGCAAATACAGTCTGATGTAAATTGACATCTATCTTATCTACCGGGTGCCACCACAAGCTAGTGGCTCCCCCCTATATTTCCATTATTTTTTAACTTATCCATTTTAAATTGGGAGTGCATAAACTACCTGTAAAAATAGATTTTTGGACATAAAAACGGTATGAGACCATTTCCGGTTTACCCGGAAATGACCGCAACTTTCGATTTTTAAATGGAACACCGTGTATATTATTACATATTTGGATTCAAGACAACATTCTAAGTATACCATGAGATTTTCGCGAATTTTTGAGTCGATGTTCAGTTTTTTAAAGCATTATAAGACATTTGCCTAGAGTGCTTTGGAATACCAAAATTTGTTCTACGGGAGGTAAAGTCCAAGGGACAGGTGTCTGTTTACAGATGAGGCACAATTTACAGGAGATGGTGCTTATAAATTAAGAAATTCACATGTTTGGGCAGAAGAGAATCCACATGCTATAAGACAGAATAAATCCCAACATTCCCAACATCGATTTGCTGTTAATATTTGGTGCAGTGTTTCCAACAATCATTTGATTGAGCCACATATCATCCCCGATAGATTATCAGGTGACCTTTATTTACTTTTTGCAAAATTTTTTACCAGTGTTAATGAAAAATGAAAATATTGCGGGAATGAATTTCCAGCATGATGGCGCTCCACCCCATTTTAGGAATATTGTGAGAAATTTCTTAAATGAGAATTTTCCAAATATGTGGATAGGTCGAAATGGACCTCATCATTGGCCTCCAAGGTCACCGGATTTCAATCCTGTTGATTATTATTTTTGGGGACATTTAAAAGCAAAGGTATATATTGTTAGCCATATTAATAATATAGAGCAACTTTTGGAACGCATTAATAACACTTGCGTAGAAGTTAGAAATAATCCAGATATGATTAGACGTGCAATTAGAAATATTACTACTAGAGCAAGGAAATGTATTCGATGAAATGGAGGCCACTTTGAACAGTTATTGTAGTTATGTATTTATTAGTTTCATTTATTATTGTACATACATACATTAAAAATAATATTATTCTTAAATGTAGACTAACAAAAGTAAGTAGTAGTATTTTGATTTATGTGTGCAACTCTACCTTGTTTTTCAAAATTACAATAGTTCACTTACCTAGTCTATGTATGTAGAAGTGTAAGAATTGTCATTGCTGCAAATTAAATTCTTTTGTTCATTAAACCCTAAAATAAATTTTCAAGTTCCAACTTTCTAGTCCATTTTAATGAAATTGGATTTAGGGCAAATAATCAAGGTTGATGACTGAAATGCGCAAACAAATTAAGTGAGGTACTATATTCAATTTTTTCCGCTTTTTTCGAATATCGAAACAGATCTACAAAATTTTGCCATATGGAGGGTCTTGATTTTGACATACAACAGTTTTTTATTAAGCCGGATCTGGATTTCTATTTTGGTTTATTATGAAGTTCTATCAAGTAAAATAAGTGAAACATACATTCTAAGTATGAACCCATTATACAGGGTGGTTCAATAGTTATGATCAAAGAAAGATTTTTTAAAATCAATAAAACATCCTGTATCTCAGTAAGAAAGGATGATGGATGCATTAATGCCACGTAATTTGGAACCGACAAAGTCCCCTCTATCCACAAGTAACGTATGTACCTTTGACTTTGAAACACCCTGTATACATATATAGTGTGTCCCACTTAAGGACTAGCCACCTCCGTACATTTTTTATTTATGAACCGATTTTTATGTGTGCTCAGGTTCTTACAAATCTAAAAATCTAAAAATTTTTTACAGGTTTATGGTAATTGTTTATAAAATTTCAAAATAAATGAAAATTAAAATAATAATTATAATAATTTTATCAATAAATAATTTAAATAATACAAAAACAATGTGTTTTTTTACTTTAAATTTCGTTATTTTAAAAACTTATTTTTAATGTTTTGGGCCACCCTGTATTACTATCACGACAAAAATTGGTATAATAGATATATATGCGGTCCTGAATAAGAATCCGTTTCAATATTTTGAAAAAAAAATCCCTAATAGTACTTCTCAATATTTCGCACTTAAACAATGGTCGTAGTTGGCCGTGGTTTTGAGTTCCGGAATTAATAGAACATGTTTCTAATGCCTTTATGCGAGATCTACATATTAAAAAAAAACATAAAAATCGGTTCATAAATAAAAATTTTACGGGGGTGGCTAGTCCTTAAATGTGACACACTGTATATATATATATATATATATATATATATATATATATATATATATATATATATATATATATATATATATATATATATATATATATATATATATATATATATATATATATATATATATATATATATATATATATATATATATATATATATATATATATATATATATATATATATATATATATATATATATATATATATATATATATATATAATTATTATAATTATTATTTTAATTTTAATTTATTTTGAAATTTTATAAACAATTACCATAAACCTGTAAAAAATTTTTAGATTTTTAGATTTGTAAGAACCTGAGCACACATAAAAATCGGTTCATAAATAAAAAATGTATGGAGGTGGCTAGTCCTTAAGTGGGACACACTATATATGTATACAGGGTGTTTCAAAGTCAAAGGTACATACGTTACTTGTGGATAGAGGGGACTTTGTCGGTTCCAAATTACGTGGCATTAATGCATCCATCATCCTTTCTTACTGAGATACAGGATGTTTTATTGATTTTAAAAAATCTTTCTTTGATCATAACTATTGAACCACCCTGTATAATGGGTTCATACTTAGAATGTATGTTTCACTTATTTTACTTGATAGAACTTCATAATAAACCAAAATAGAAATCCAGATCCGGCTTAATAAAAAACTGTTGTATGTCAAAATCAAGACCCTCCATATGGCAAAATTTTGTAGATCTGTTTCGATATTCGAAAAAAGCGGAAACAATTGAATATAGTACCTCACTTAATTTGTTTGCGCATTTCAGTCATCAACCTTGATTATTTGCCCTAAATCCAATTTCATTAAAATGGACTAGAAAGTTGGAACTTGAAAATTTATTTTAGGGTTTAATGAACAAAAGAATTTAATTTGCAGCAATGACAATTCTTACACTTCTACATACATAGACTAGGTAAGTGAACTATTGTAATTTTGAAAAACAAGGTAGAGTTGCACACATAAATCAAAATACTACTACTTACTTTTGTTAGTCTACATTTAAGAATAATATTATTTTTAATGTATGTATGTACAATAATAAATGAAACTAATAAATACATAACTACAATAACTGTTCAAAGTGGCCTCCATTTCATCGAATACATTTCCTTGCTCTAGTAGTAATATTTCTAATTGCACGTCTAATCATATCTGGATTATTTCTAACTTCTACGCAAGTGTTATTAATGCGTTCCAAAAGTTGCTCTATACTATTAATATGGCTAACAACTATACTATACCTTTGCTATACTATACTATTACCTATGCTATACCTTTGCTTTTAAATGTCCCCAAAAATAATAATCAACAGGATTGAAATCCGGTGACCTTGGAGGCCAATGATGAGGTCCATTTCGACCTATCCACATATTTGGAAAATTCTCATTTAAGAAATTTCTCACAATATTCCTAAAATGGGGTGGAGCGCCATCATGCTGGAAATTCATTCCCGCAATATTTTCATTTTTCATTAACACTGGTAAAAAATTTTGCAAAAAGTAAATAAAGGTCACCTGATAATCTATCGGGGATGATATGTGGCTCAATCAAATGATTGTTGGAAACACTGCACCAAATATTAACAGCAAATCGATGTTGGGAATGTTGGGATTTATTCTGTCTTATAGCATGTGGATTCTCTTCTGCCCAAACATGTGAATTTCTTAATTTATAAGCACCATCTCCTGTAAATTGTGCCTCATCTGTAAACAGACATCTGTCCCTTGGACTTTACCTCCCGTAGAACAAATTTTGGTATTCCAAAGCACTCTAGGCAAATGTCTTATAATGCTTTAAAAAACTGAACATCGACTCAAAAATTCGCGAAAATCTCATGGTATACTTAGAATGTTGCCTTGAATCCAAATATGTAATAATATACAGGGTGTTCCATTTAAAAATCGAAAGTTGCGGTCATTTCCGGGTAAACCGGAAATGGTCTCATACCGTTTTTATGTCCAAAAATCTATTTTTACAGGTAGTTTATGCACTCCCAATTTAAAATGGATAAGTTAAAAAATAATGGAAATATAGGGCTGAGCCACTAGCTTGTGGTGGCACCCGGTAGATAAGATAGATGTCAATTTACATCAGACTGTATTTGCCTACCCTGTAATTGGAATGTAAATTCTGTTGGGTTTGTAAAATAAACAAAACAAAACAAAACGAAACGAAACGAAACAAAATAAAATTTCCATTTGGGTTTATCTACAAATATGGTTATAGGTACTTTTCACAAATAGGAAAACGAAGAGTATATTGCATTTGATCAGCACATTTCTAAAATCGGAAATATCGCTCGTAGACAAAACATTTTCATATCATTATGTTAGTGAATGAATTCTGAACGACTTTCAAGATACTCATCTGTCTGTCTACCAGTCCGTTACGTTTCTTGTAAGCACGATAACTTAAGAAAGAAAAGTCAGATTGCATTAAAAATTGGACAGTAAGTCAGCGTTAACTAGAGGAAGAACACTATTGTACCTTTTTGAACAGGATCGATCAACATATAAAAAAGTTATTAATTACCTATTTAAATTTAAAAAAAAAAAAATGATTTTTATGTTTTTGCAATTGAATAGAAATCTGGTGAAATGATATTTTGAATGATTTTAATACCTATTTATATATTTTATACTGAGTGTTTCACCAACTAAGTTCATATGATAAAATTAAAAATGTTTAAAACTAACATTTACAAAAAACTATAGGGTAAAATGTGTAACAATTATATAAAAAATCCAGTAAATCGGCGAAGAGTGTAATGCTTCGTCTAGTTTTATATTATTTTAATTATATTTATTTACCTCAAGATTCATGTTGAGAATTAATTTCTGGGCTGTGTGATTTGAAATTTGAGACTGTCTCTGTTTCATAGGTATATTCAATTTCGGTATTTTCCCATTTTCTGTGGTTGAATAAGGAAATTTATTCAGTGCCTTGGATAAGTAGATGTTTTTATCCGTGAATTCCAAACGTCTTATTTGTACATGTAGATTTGTCACTCTTGAATTTATTTACCATTCCATTTGAAAAATTTGTAGTTCTAGCCAGAAGGGATTACAACTATGATAACGAGAGATATCGTGGCTTTGTGTGCAGTGAAGACCTACCCACTAAATTTCCCAGGTGACATCGTTGTAGAAATAAAAATAGGACTCAACTTTTCCTTGAGGAATATACCTAAAAGAAACTATAAAATGCAACGATTAAAATAACTGTATCCTGATTAGTTATATAAGAAATATGTTTCAAAAACTGTATTTAAATAACTATTCTCAAAATATCCTTCTTACTAAAAATGTGTATATTTGGATTATTAACTCAGACTCGAGTTAAAAGTAGGAGTAGGCTGGCAAGCATTATGGTGAACAATAATGATCAAATTGTTCACTGATGGCAGTCCAATCTTTGGTCTTTGGGTATGTCAAAACAGATCGTCTGCTATTTCAAAGTGGTGTAACATTAACTTGGGGGGGGTGTATTCAAAAAGTTTTTGGTTTTAGTGAATCATATTGATTCTTGCGGGGGTGATTATTATAGTTGGTTTAGACGGCATTTCTACCTAGGCAGACGATTTTTCTAGTAACATTATCATAGCAGGCGCAACTCAAAGTGGCAAAAAATCACATTTCGATGAACTGTATTGACCAAAAATAATTTTTACGTTCCTCGATTTTTTTATTTATGGTTCAATAAATAACGAACCGGCCGAAGAAAAAATCGGTAGCATCATCCTAGCAGACGCTGTCAAAGTGACAGGTCCGGTTTTGATAAACGACATTTATCAAGAAAAATGATGTAAGGAATAATAAATATATCAACTTAAGATTACATCTTCGCCCATGCGAGATCTACATATTAAAAAAAAAACATAAAAATCGGTTCATAAATAAAAATTTGACGGGGGTGGCTAGTCCTTAAATGTGACACACTGTATATATATATATATATATATATATATATATATATATATATATATATATATATATATATATATATACGCACAGCTCAAACCGCTGGGTATAGAAACTTCAAATTTTTCATATAGGTTCCTCGAATTACGTAGGCAACCACTAAGAAGGGATTTTTCGAAATTCGATTCCCAAGAGGGTGAAACAGGGAGTTGAAACATTAGTCTTTTTCAGAAACGGTTAAATCTAGATGCGTGTTTGGCAGAAATATATTTTTTTGAAATCTATTAGAAACGTGTAAGAAGAAATTTCGATTTTCACTTTTTGAAGGGCTGAAACGGTGGTAGATGGTTTAAAGCGCACCCGTATTTTTGAAATCGCGTAAGTCAGAAACGTGATTATTCGAGCGATGGACTCTTCTGAGGAAATAAGAAGACCCGTTTCGACGGTTTTCAAAAAGAGACCCCCGAAACAATGAACGGGAAGGGGGAGGTTTTTAAGCTTTTCAGAAACGGTTAGACCTAGAAGTGTAAAACTTGTCAGAAATTCTTTTTCTTGGGATCTATTAGACACGAGTGAGACAAAATTTTGATTTTCACTTTTTGAAGGGGTGAAAATGGGGGTCGTAGATGGGCTAAAGGGTACTCGTATCTCTGAAAAAGTCAGAAACGTGATATTCCAGCGACGGGCTCTTCTGAGGAACTAAGAAGACATGTATTCGATGGTTTTCAAAAAGAGACCCCGAAAGGGTGAACGGGGAGAGGGAGGTTTTAAGCTTTTCGGAAACGGTTGGAGCTAGAATCGTGAAATTTGGCAGAAATACTTTTTATTGGAATCTATTAGACACGAGTGAGACACAATTTCGATTTTCACTTTTGAAGAGGTAAAAGCAAAAGAAAATTAAAAGTTATATGGCACCAACCAACACTATATTCCTAGAAGCTAAAAGAACAGTAGAGTTATCTTACGCTAATGTAGTATCTAATAATAAATACGATTTAATAAATTCCATAGGTGAAATACAGTTTCCTCCCCTAGATAGTAATAGGGAAAAGAAGAAGCTTCCACCACTCCGTAAATTTTTCTCTCAACCCTCCACATCTAGATTTCAGACAAATGCATTTATTTCTTTAATCCAATTAATGGTCTAATAATCTAGTCAAATTGTGTTTTTACCAGGAAAGTTGTGGGGTAGTTTTGATTCCTTCCATTTTACATGTTTTTGGGGTTCTGAATCCGAATCTGAGGTTTGCTAACAAAATTTCGTGACGCAACATTGAAAAAAATGCAAAAAAGGTAAAAAATCTAATTTTCTTGCGGCTTTTTGCTTATAACTCGAAAACTATCAACTTTTCGTAAATAACCTTTCTATTCAAAATGAAAGTACATAAAATTTCCTTCAAATTTCATTACATAGGTTTTCTTCTCCGACGAACCGTTCGGGATCAAGCGCTAGTTGAAAATTGGCGTATTTCGGATGTCTCCGCGAAAACCGACTTTTTCCACTCCGAAACTTTAATTTATTTTTAAAGGTTGTCATTTAATGAATTCCTCCTAGTTTTAAGTTGAGTACAATGTAGACTGGTTTCAACTGTTGTGCCATCTCCAGAATTAAAAAAAAGCATTTTCAAAATTATATTGTATTTAAATTCTGTGCAAATATAATTCCGTCTGGTGCGTCTTTTCATTTTATTTATTCTCTCCCGGCCTCACGAAATGATTTTATAACTACCCCGTCTGGTATAAAAGGCTTTTGTCTATGCTAATGGAAAAATTTGATGATGCAAGAATTGATTCACAGCAAGCTGTGGAGGACGCTGCTATCCTAATTATCACAACAGATCTTCTGTTGGCCCCGTCAAATGAATATGTGACAGTGGTAGGGGAAAATATCAACCTTTTGGTGATTTTGATTGGCCTGGGTTTTTGCGGAGGCAGACAAAATACACCAGTTTTCAACTAGCGCTTGAGACCGAACGGTTCGTCGGAGAAAAAAAACCTATACAATGAAATTTATAGGAAATTTTGTATACTTTCATTTTGAATAAGGAGGTTATTTACGAAAAGTTGATAGTTTTCGAATTCTAAGCAAAAAAACGCAAAAAATGAGATTTTTTTTTACCTTTTTTTTGCATTTGTTTCAATGTTGCGTTACGAAATTTTGTTAGCAAACCTCAGATTCGGATTCAGCACCCCAAAAAACATATAATATTGAAGAAATCAAAACTACCCCACAACTTTCCTGCTAGAGGCCCCTTTGAGCATAAATTGATTGCAGTATAAAGGGTATCCGTATCAAGTCTTCCAGCAACGGGCTCTTCTGAGGAAATAAGGAGACACGTATTCGACGGTTTTCAAAAAGACATTCCCCGAACCGGTGAACAGGGAGAGGGATGCTTTTAAGCATAAAATTACATAACCGCCCATGTGTTTTATTGTCGGTGTACTTTCTGAGTACTATATGAGTACTCAGTGAGTATGTAGTACTTCTTTATAGGCATAAGTTAGTATGTCAGTGTTCTTAATTCCGCGAGCAAGAAGTTTTCCACGCGAACGAAGTCGTGAGCATCAGCTAGTATATATCTATAAAAGAAGACCCTGACTGACTGACTGACTGACTGACTGACTGACTGACTGACTGACTGACTGATCTATCAACGTACAGCTCAAACCGCTGGGTTCAGAAACTTCAAATTTTGCATAGAGGTTCCTCGAAAATTCAACTCGTGAAAAGGGAAGTTGAAATTTTAGGCTTTTTCGGAAACGGTTAGACCTAGATCCGTGTTTTGCAGAAATTTTTTGTTGAAATCTCTTAGATACGTGTAAGACGAAATTTCGTTTTTCACTTTTTGAAGGGGTGAAAATGAGGGTAGTAGATGATCTAAAGCGCACCCGTATTTTTTAAATCCCGTAAGTCAGAAACGTGATTATTCGAGCGATGGATTCGTCTGAAGAAATAGAAAGACACGTATTCGACGGTTTTCAAAAAGAGACCGCCGAACGGGTGAACGGGGAGGGAAAGTTTTTAAGCTTTTCGGAAACGGTTAGACTTACAGGCATGAAATTTGGCAGAAATACTCTTTATTGGAATCTATTAGACACGAGTTAGACAAAATCTCGATTTTCACTTTTTGAGGGGGTGGTAGATGGTCTAAAAGGTACCCGTGTCTCCGAAATCGTGTGAGTTAGAAACGTGATATTCCAGCGATGGGCTCTTCTGAGAAAATAAGGAGGCTCCCTCAAAAAGAGACCCCCGAACGGGTGAACACGGGGAGGGATGTTTTAAAGCACGAAATTTGACACACATCCGCCCATATGCCCTATTTTAGATTAAAATAATAATTTTTTCGTTTAACTCGCTCTAACACAAAAATAGAATAATGAATTGTTATCAAATTGCGATCCGCAGTGGGTTTCCTGGAGTGCAATGGATGCAGGGTGGGTTTCTTTGAATGCAATGGATTTCCCCGAGTACTATGGATGCGCAGAAATTTTCTTTGAGTACAATTGTTGCGCAGTGGGTTTCCTCGAATACCATGGATGCGCAGTGGGTTCTCTCGAGTGTACTTCTTGAGTACTATATGAGTACTCAGTGAGTCTGTAGTATTTCTTTATAGGCATAAGTTAAGCACGTCAATGTTCTTAATTCCACGCGAACGAAGTCGCGGGCATCAGCTAGTAGAATATATATACAAAACTAATATACTTAACTACTTACTATAGTAGAGTGCATTAATACGCTTATTGTGACTTCCGTTGGGGTTTCGTTGTTACAAGCTGAATTTGATATAAAATTAATAATGATTTATTGATGATATACTGATGTTTCAAAATCTCAAAGCCGTCAAAAAATGTCCTACTCAAAAGGTCATTATAATCAAAAAACGAGTTATTTCTTAGTGAATTAGGTGTTTTGATATTTCTACTTTTGAGTAATAGCAAATCCTTTTAACAATGAATAGAACTAGTCAAAATAAGTAGATTTTCGAACAAACCCACCCCGAGAAATCATGCCTGCTCCCCCTGCCCCCCTCCAAGGAGCTACCTGTATATATATATATACATATATATATATATATATATATACATATATATATATATATATATATATACATATATATATATATATATACATATATATATATATATATATATACATATATATATATATATATACATATATATATATATATATATATATATATAGCTACACCGTGCTGATGAGGACCAACGAGTCCGAAACACGTGTCCACGGTTGCTCTTTTTATCTGCAGTCTTACCCACGAATTTTCTATGTTTGCCATTAAGATCTCCTATATATATATATATATATATATATATATATATATATATATACGCCATCGAACAAAATGATAGTATTGCATATTATAGGGTGAATATATTAGACACTGAAAATAATACGGAAAAAAGACAATTCTTAGAGATGACTAACATCTACAAAACCAACAATACGTTGAATGCCAAAAAAGATATCGAAGGTCTTAACATTATCTACATCTATTTGTTACACCTAGACAAATATAATAAATTTTCCCCAGTGGCAACAACTTCTGATGGGACAACAGGTACAAGGTCAGGTTAGTTATTTTTAATTTTGAAAGGTATCAATAATGACACTGTTGGCAATCATTGTCAAAAGTATTTGGTAGTAAGATGGTGGCCCATCAGGACACCAGCTCCAATATAATTTTAAAATACAATTTTTATCCTGTGACATCGTCCAAATTTTAAAAAATTTTAATAATTATTTTAACTTGTATTAATGTGTATTGTCTTATGATGATATAGTGGTCGGTATTCCAATGTTCTGCATCTACCTGTTAAGCACATGTGCTATTTTTTATTATAACCTCACTTTTCGTAAGTACTAACATCAACCTTTTATAAGAATTTTGTTAATTGATGTCATAATTGTAGCGTTCCTGATGAAGAGACAATAAAGACTCGAAAGCTAGAACAGAAATAAAGAGTTTTTCTTTAATTTTGTGCCTTACGACTGCATACCCGATTTCACAAAAAATTTTTATTCTTAAATAGCCAGTCGAGCTAATCTCACTCTCAACTATATATATATATATATATATATATATATATATATATATATATATATATATATATATATATATATATATATATATACTGGCTATTTAAGGATAAAAATATATATATATATGCCACCCGGTAGCGTATTCCCTAAATCAAATATTGTGCAACCAAGAAACTCAAGCAACGCCTCCACCGTCTTTTTATTGGTCAATTCAAAATCTAATCGATCACAACGTACTTTTTTAAAGTCTAATAGAATGCAATGCGGCCACAATATCCCTTGGAACTTTTAACATTAGGCTCCCAAATATACAGGAGTACAACGCAACCTAATTCATTACAGCACAGCTTCAAACAAATATCATAACCCAACCTCCAATATTTTAGTGTTATTGAAAAGATCGTTTGTTTGAATTTGTTCTTATTTCTGTGTAAAATGGATAAATTAGCCAGTTTATTAAAGAAACTAGTGTCGCGGCAGTGTTGCGTGTGAAATTGCCAGGAAAAAGTGATGAAGACTCAACTGCTGATTTTAATAATAGGTGCAATGAATGGATAAAAGCTTTTTCATCTCTAACCAAAACTCAATGGGTGGTCAAGCTAACTTTACCAAACTTGCAAAAAATGCTGTTTCAAAAAAAGTACGTATGGCATCATAGTAATTTTATCAAAGTTAGCAAACATAAACGAAAAAGAGAATCTACGAGAATCTATATCTATAGAATAGAATCTATATATATATATATATATATATATATATATATATATATATATATATATATATAATATATATATATATATATATATATATATATATATATATATATATATATATATATAATATATATATATAATATATGTCTGTTTAAAATTTCATTGTGACCAATCTCCATTTCTTATTTTTGCAATTCGATCAATGAAACCGGAAATATTAGCAGAAACAGAGAAAAAATTATGTTTTGCAATTCTAATTGATTAAACAAATATGTACCCGACTTCGTTTCAAGTTCAAAAGTTAGACTCATACTTCTTTAAACAGTAAAAAAAATGCCCCTCGCCAAACATTTTTTTAAGATATTTATTTTCATATCACTATTATAAAAATGTACAAATATAAGTTACCTAAGTTTTTATCTCCATTTTAAAAACCGAAACCGAAAATAGTGTGCTTTAGGTAACCGAGGAGCGTTTTTGGTACTTGCTTCATCTCGTTGTTGAAGCAACTATAATTGTGACCAGTAGTGGAGTCAAATAAATGAATGGAATTGTTTGGCTACAGCAAGTTTATTGTTGTAATTTGTTTTATGGATAATAACAAGTGCTATGAGCAGTTTTGGATTAAATCATTCCTTCCATCGCTTCTTGTAAAATTTTAACAATATTTCCCAACACTGAAGTTTTCTATTTTCCTTATTATTTCCGGTCCTAGTAATCGTATCGCAAAAATAAAAATAGGTAACATATTGTTCACAATATAATTTTGAATAAGACTAGGCATATGAAAAAACTTTTTGATAATTTGTCAATTTGTAAAAAAATAAAAACCACTAAAAATTGAATTTTTTAGCAATTTAAGAAATATAACGTAAAAACTGTAACGAATGATAGTTATTGAACTAAACCTTCGTGCCAAATTTGAGCGCAAAATATTTATTCAAACGGCTAAAAACCAAATATAATTTCAAAATTTCCATCACTTATTGTTTAAGTGCATCGATTCGTAGGACATTTTTTTTCAAATGTAGGTTTTTACATGTATTTAATAATGATACTAAGAGAAAAAAATATCTGGTCGTCTACACCGATTCTTTGAAATTTGTTTATAATTTTTAAAATTAGGTATATGTATAAACAAATTCAAATAACTCTGCATACCCTTCCTTTATTAAACCAAAAGCGGCCACCGAATATGAAAATTGATGCAATATCTAACAGTGCATTTTGGGCAGAGATACGCCAGTTTTTGCGTTTAGGTCACTTATAAGTAAACAAATCGATATTTCTTCTTGAAACTTGGACTGGTTATTCCCCAATACTCATAATTCAAAATTATAATTTTTAAAGGTACAACGAATAAGGATTTTGAGAACATAACGCACATTTTTAATTTTTTTATACCTTTCTTAATTTTTGTTGCGAAAAGGGAAAGCCAACCTAACTTGAAACTATCCTTATAGTCCATGCAGATTAGACATTTTAGAAGAAATAATAAAGTAATAATAATTGAGATGCGTACTCTAGATTGGGTTAGAAATAAATACCCGAAAAGTTCCCCCCCAATTTAGGGGTGAAACGTCCCTTTTTTTGCAAAAAAACACCCCTAACGGGAACTTAAAACTGGTTATTCGCTATTATCTTGTAAACCGTTCGTCAGAAGAGAAAAAAGTATAGAGAATAAAAAATTTGTCGTTAAATTCTGCATAAAAAGTGTTCTATTAACCTTGTAGCTTATCCTCACCTATTTTGCGCTAACAGCGTCCGAACAGGGGGGTATAGTTTGGAGTACACAGGTAAAAATCAATCCTATTCGAAGTTTCACAGCGAATATCTTAAAACAGGTTACTTTAATGAGAAATATGCACAGGAATGAATTTTTTTAAAATTATTTTTATGTATTTTTTTTATTTAGTTTTTTTTATTTATTGAAAATATCATACAGAGATAAGATATTCGCTGTGAAACTTCGAATAGGATTGATTTTTACCTGTGCGCTCCAAACTACTAACCCTCTCTTCGGGCGCTGTTAGTGCGAAATGGGGAAATGGGGTTAATAGGACATTTTTGATGCAGAATTTAACGACATCTTTTTTATTTTCTATACTTTTTTCTCTTCCGACGAACGGTTCACAAGATAAAAGTTAAAAACCAGCTCTAAGTCCCCGTTAGGGGTAGTTTTTTGCAAAAAAGGACGTTCCACCCCTAAATTAGGGGGGAACTTTTCGGGTATCTATTTCTAACCCTATCTAGAGTACGCGTCTCAAATATTATTACTTTATAAATTATTCCTCCTATTCAGTGTTTTTTAATCAAATTTGCGTGTACTATATGTGTCCATGTGTACAGCAGAGATGGATAAAGGAAATTTCTCATTTGAAAGTTTCCGGAACGAAATTTTGATAAAAATGAAAGTTTACAATAAAATATATTTGAATATTTGAAAGTTTCCAACATTCCGGGAAAGTTTCCTTTGGGAACTTTCAGAAAATTCAAATATTTTATTGGTAACTTATATTTTTATCAAAACTTCGTTCTAGAAACTACCGAAAATTTCCTGGGAAGTTTCATAGGGAAGTTTCCATTACTGATACAATACAAAAATATATTTCGTGAACAGAGTTTGAATCCGAGACGTCCGCATCCTAAAACAAAAAACGCTTGTCACCTTACATACGATTTTAGGATCTAACATAATCGCTAAAGACTCGATTTTCAAGGCCTCTAACACTACCTTTTAACAATTATGCTTCTGGATTGTTTTGAACTAGGTGAGACAAAAATTAACAATGAAGAATAACCAGTACAAATTTGCTTATTTATAGGCAACTGAGATGGAAAAATTGGCGTATCTCGGGCCCAAATGCAAGTAGATCATTATTTTTTTTTACAAAAATGTTAGATATTTCATATATTTTCATAATTCGTTGGCCGTTTCTGGTTTGATAAAAATCCACAAGTTATTTGAATTTGTTTATAACTATAATTTTGAAAATTGTAAACTTTCAAAAATACGGTTTAAATGAAAATATAATTTTTTTCTCTTAATGCTATTTTAAAATACATGTAAAAACCTACATTTTCAAAAAAAAATTGTCCCCTTAACCAATAAGCGATGTAAATTCGAAATTATTATTGATTTTTAGCCGTTTGAATAAATATTTTGCTCTAAAATTTGGTATGAAGGTTAAGTTCAATAAATGGAATAGTTTCACCAACTTTCGTTAAAATTGATGCATTATTACGATATATTTCTTAAATGGTCAAAAATGGCAATTTTCGGAGGTTTTTATTTTTTTTACAAATTAGCAAATTATGAAAAAATTTTTTCATAGATCTAGTCTTATTCAAAATTTTATTGCGAATAACTTGGTATTTTTATTTTTGCGATATTAGGACATTGAAAAATAAATTGTTAAAATTTTACAAAAATTTAATACAAAACTGCTCATAAAACAAATTAAAACAATAAAATTGCTGCAGCCAGAGAATTAATTATTCACCTATTTTGATGCTGATGATGATAATTTGACCTCTAGTTCTATTACCAAGATTGTTTAAATCGTTTACCATTTCAATTTCAATGAATACAAAGGAGATAAAGACCTATATCTATGCAGAATAAAACATTTTAATTTCTCAAATAAAACCTTCAGGAAGGGATGTTAACTTTGTCTGAATGAAGGTGCATATTGGACTACAGAACAATGAATAAGTGAATCATTTGGCTAAAGAAGGTCTAATTCAGGTCAGCTTCTGAATGATGAGCTATGTACAAGTGACAGATATACAATATTGAAAAAAAGTCTAGATATAAGTGGTCGATTTTTTTGGAAGCAATTCTGTTCCACAAACCCCACTAGATACACCTTAATTCATAATGACATCCCTAACCAATTTTGGCATGACGAATGTTCCTATTCTAGAGAGTATATTACTACGTTGATACGTTTAAAGCTGGGCCATGCTTGCTCTCCTGCACATTTATTTAAAATTGAAGTTTTTACCTCAGATAATTGTGAAGAGTGTAACGTCTTAGGTGATCTTGACCACGTGTTCTTTGACTGTGCAAAATGCAAAATTTCCTCTACTAAACTAATACAAACAATTGTTGAAGATTGCAATACTTTCTCTTCATTTAACTTACTAAGCCTATTATTAGTTGGGTCAAACAAAATATATCTTATGCTTTTTATAAAATAAACTGATATTAAACTGTGGGTTTTGTAAACCTTTGTCTCCTTCCTCGTGTTATTTTTCCCTACTTTTCGAAGTCTCTCCTGTGTTGTCTGAGTTATAGAAATGTCCTGATCGACCCCTGTATGAAAAATATGTGTCCCCGTCATTTCCTGTCGTTTTTCTTCTCATTTTTTATTATTGGATTAGGTTTATCTGGGGTATTTTTCTTTTGTTTAATTTCAGTGGCTGGCTACATGGCCATGCATTGGCCAATGACCTAAAGATAAAAAAGGAAGTAAAGGTCACGTGTAGCAGAGCTCCGCATTATCACAGGAAGGCTATTTACTACCAGAGGATGAGAGCTAGTTTTTTGTTTCTAAATATCACCAGCATTCCTATAAACACTTGCCAAATTCTCCCCACTTCAAATAATTTTGTTGTTTCAAATCTCGATAATTAATTATTTAACAGATAATATTACTAATAATATGCCATTTTTAATTCGATAAATTAACATTAAAACGTCTACTTTTAATAGCAGTAATAGAAAATATTTCAAACATTTCTTTTGTATTGAAAAATAAACTTAACCGTTAGCACCATCCTTAGAACGGCTCTGTTTAACACGACTAAGCAAGCACTGCTCGTTTATGATTTGTACACGTAGAATGAGCCCATATAAATAAGGATTTCAGTCAACCCGAGATGACAGTGTGATCCTTTCACATAGGTATTGTATCTTAAGAAAAAAAGACGTGTAATTGGATGTTCAGCTTTTTATGTAAATAAAGAAATGAAAAATATATCCCAACACTTTCCTTAATGATATGATGGAATTGTATTTAACGTAAATAAATATACATTGTGCCTCAGGCTCAGAATATGGGTAAAAAATTAAAATCCTCATCAAAAGGTTCTTATATACAGGGCCCCTAAAATGAGGAGACTATAGAGACCTTTTATATGTAAATTCAAAAATATAGTTTTTAATTTATATTCTTAAAACGGCTACTTGGATCAACTGAAATTTATAATCGTTTGTTTTTCAAGGGGAAGTTGTCAGTGATTGTTGTATTTTGTGATGCATGTGCTTTTATACAATAAATAAAATTCGTGATTTAATTTTTTGTATTCAATTTATTATTATTATTAGCATTGACAACCATCTATTATGAAAATACTTATTAATAAAGTTATGAAACACATAACAGTTCCTCCTCACGTTGGGGAATATTGCAACTTCATTCCGGTGGAATTCCTTTATTAGACCGATTTGATCTACGTTATTCCATTTTCACCTTAGACTGAAAACATTCAACTTCATAGTTGATATTTTCGTGATTTTTACAAATCACAGGTAAATCGGAAAAGTCATTTTCTTCATCAATCACATCTATTTATACAGATTTGTCTCTTGCCCTCATTTTATCTGGTATTAGCATCTCACTAATTTTTATGGAAGAATTATCATTTGGTAAATGCCCTTGGTCTATATGACAGCACCTACATTATTAATTAATATATCATAATGTAATATCCCATTTCCAGCAGAAAACACATCTCAAATTCCGTATTATTTCAAACTCCTAAACAGTTTTCATGACATGCTTCAACCATGTAATAATCCGTAACTTCAGGCTTGCTATTACTATTCATAATTATAGAACTAGGTACTTAAAAATAATTTATATTTGACGTTATATACTATAATTCCGTATTTTAAAATTGATTCTATCATACCGACGCAGATGATTTTAATAGATCAGTCAGAATAGTTTTTTTTGGGCGAAATTTCAGTAGATAGTTTAACCGGGTGCTAAATGAGGAGGAGGAGGGGTGACGTCATACCGGAAGAGTGAGGGCGGGACTCCATTGATGTGTCATATATGAGGTCCGACCTCTCAACACGTCAAGCATGAATTATGGCGTTAGCTCGGGATCCCCCCACCACTTTTCGATGATTCACACCTAGGGTGAGTCATAGTGAGTGAGTCAACACGTCACGTGTGAGGTTCCACATAATCAAAATCAAATAATATTTCAATGTGGTTTAATGTAGTTAAAACTCCAGAGATAAAATTTACATTAAAAACATATACCACATATACATATATATATATATATATATATATATATATATATATATATATATATATATATATAATTATCTTATTATATTATTAATTATGTAACCTAAGTAGCAGATATTATTTTAATCCTCGAAATCTAGTTTTATGTAAAACAATATAACAAATAATAAGGGAAATAGTTAGGTAACTACAATACATAATACTCCCCCTCAAAGAAAAAAAATAAACCAATCAATCAAAATCAAAACGTACTCTTTTAGCCACCAACGGAGCTGGACGATTTGTAATGTTAGCTAATAAATAAGCCTGTCAATACTGACAGTCATTTCTTTTCCCTGCTTAAGGATGGTGATAATTTTAGCTGTACGTGAAATCACTTCGTAAGGACCTTCAAATAAAGGTTTAATACGTGCCTTACGAAGAAATACAAACTTGCAAGTATTAACATCAGGACTTACGAATGATTTCTGAGAAAAATGATTAGGATTGGGATTTGTAAAATCTAATTTGTCAAAAGTGTCATGTAACTTATTAATAAAATAAGGAATTTCCGTACGAACGTGTGATTTAATAAAAAATTCTCCAGGGAGACGTAATGCTTGACCAAATACCAGTTCTGCAGACGAACAATGTAAGTCAACTTTGGGCATAGCCCTCAAACCTAACAAAATAATAGGGAGTTCCGAAACCCAATTAATTGAATTTGCTCTAGCTAATAAAGTAGTCTTTAATGAGCGGTGGAAATGTTCCACTAATCCGTTGCTTTGAGGATGGTAAGCAGTCGTGCGAATACGATGAAATCCTAAAAACTTCGAAAATTCGCAAAACAATTTAGATTCAAATTGCATTCCCTGGTCCGTCGTGATATGAACCGGAACGCCAAAGCGACAGATGTAATTTTGAAACAACACTTTGGCCACCGTTTCGGCAGTGCGATCTGAAATGTGGTAAGCTTCAGGCCAACGCGTAAAACGCTCAACGATGGTGAGAATGTAAGAATAATCCTCTGAAGGAGGTAACGGGCCTACAAGATCCATATGAATGTGTTCGAAACGACCTTTAGGTACATTAAAATATCCTATCGGAGTCTTTGTATGTCGATTGACCTTAGAAGTTTGACAACTTATGCAAGTTTTGGTCCATAATGTGCAGTCAGAATTCATTCTGGGCCAAAAATATTTATCAGAAATTATTTTTTTAGTAGCCCGAATACCTGCGTGAACTAGGTTATGAAAAATGTCAAAAACAATATGACGCAAAATTTTGGGTACATAAGGACGACATTTAGAATTAGAGACGTCACACCAAATAAGCTCTGTTGAAGCAATACTAATTTGTTTTAAAAAGAAATGTACCTTATTATGTTTATTTTCTTGTGGCTGCAATAGAGAGGTAAGTTCTGAATCATTAGATTGTGCAGTTTTTAAAAGCATTAAATTAAATTCAGTCGAATTAATAGCAGACATCAGATAATTTCGATTTATTAAAGAACAATCGTTCAAACGAGACATTGTATCTGCAACGACGTTATGAGCACCAGGAATGTGTTTAATGTTATTCGTAATTGTGCTATGTATTCCAAGTGACGAGTTTGTTTGGGGGTTCTCTCCGCTTTAGAAAACAATGCTGAAACCAAAGGTTTATGATCGGTGAAAAGAGTAAAATCACGCCCTTCTAAAATATATCTGAAATGTATAATTGACAAATAAGCGGCGAGAAGTTCTGTGTCAAAAACTGAGTAACCTTTTTGAATGTCAGTTAGCTTTTTAGAAAAGAAAGCCAAAGGAGTGGATACATGGTTAAAAGTCTGCTCTAAAACTGATCCTACGGATACATTTGAGCAGTCAACTGTTAACGAAAGCGTTACTACATCGTTGTAATTAGGGTGACCAAGGACAGTAGCATCTACTAAAGCTTATTTAGCATTAATTAAACTATTGGAACAGTCCGTTGACCAAGTATTTATAATCTTTATTTTGTCATGTAACAATTTAGCAGTTAATGCATGTAAAGGGCTGAATATTTCAGCAATATTAGGTATAAATCTATGAAAAATATTAACTATGCCTAAAAACCTTTGAATTTGTTTAATTGTTGTAGGTTGTGGAAATTCTTTGATAATGTCAACACGCTGAGTAGTGGGGGAAATGCCCTTATGAGAGACGTGGTGATCTAAAAAATGTTAATTGATCTGTGCCGAAAACGCACTTAGAGGGTTTAATATTTATCCCATAACTTTCTAAACGTTCGAAAACGATCTGTAAATGTTGTAAATGCTCGACGTGATCTCTACTTGCGACTAATATGTCATCTAAATAAACAAAAATAAACTTCAAATGTTATAGAACTTCGTTCATAAATCTCTGAAAGGTTTGAGCAGCATTTCTTAAACCAAAAGGCATACGTCTAAATTGGAACAAACCAAATGGAGTGGTAATCGCAGTCTTGAAAATATCTGTTTCGTTAAAAGGTATCTGATGATAAGCTCTAACTAAGTCAATCTTTGAAAAAACCGAGCAACCAAATAATTGAACATTAAAATCTTGAATATGTGGTAGTGGATATCGATCAGGTGTGGTGATAACATTTAGTTGTCTGTAATCACCACAAGGTCTCCTATCGTCGGGATCTTTTTTTGCAACCATATGTAATGGAGATGCAACAGAGGAAGAAGAAGGTTCACAAATACCTAACTCAACCATATGATCAAACTCACTTTTTGCAATATTAAATTTAATAGTGTCCAAACGTCTTGGGCGACTAAAAGGTAAATGTCCTTCAGTAACTATATAATGTTTCACGGAATGTTTAATAGGCAAAAAGTAATCCGGTGTGCTAATTAGATGAGGAAAAGAGCGCAACAATTTGGTATATTGATTTTCAACAGAAAACAATCTGGGAGAGATGAAAGAAAACTTTTTGACGTAACAATTAATTGACAAACTTGTCATGTTATCTATCAAGAGTTTGTTCTTTAAATCTACAAGTAGACCAAAATGTGCTATAAAGTCAGCTCCTAAGATAGGAACATCTATGTCAGTGATAGTAAAAATAAAAGTAAAATTGCGGCGTAGGCCTAAATTGACTTTTAAAAGTTTCTTACCGTAGGTAGAAATAATAGTATTATTAGCTGCAGTTAAGACTAAATTAGGATTCTATTTAAAATCAGTAAATAAATTCCTAGGTACAACCGATAATTCTGTACCCGTATTTATTAAAAAATCTAACTTGTTTGACATATCATAAATGAAAAGTGATAATAGCAAATGGTTTTATTAGAAGAATCAAATTTATTGTTACCGTTGGAAGACCTAGAACGAGAACGAGGTCTATTGCGACAAGTGGGACATTGATGTCCAGTAAGAGAGGTAGTAGATCGACTTTGGTGATTAGAAGTCTGTAAGGCAGATATCTGAGTTTCAAGAGAACTTTGTTTAAATAAAATGTTGTTTAATGTGGCTTGAAAATCAACGGAAAACGCATTAAATTTGTCTGATAAATCTGACAATGTTGTGGAGGAAATTGAATTAGGAATCGTAACAGGAGAAGTGTTAGATTGGAACGAGGATATTGCAGTACTCTGACAAGATTCCCATATCTTGTCGGCTATGTCAATGATATCCTCTATTTCTGTTTTTCCCGAAGCAGTAATTGCTATATAAATCATTTTGGGTAACCGTCGTTTCCATAATTTGATTAGAGTGGCTTGACTAACCATATTGGAGCCACCGACAATTCCTGACATAATACGATAAAATTCTGAGGGTTTCCTATCGTCCATCTGTGATGCTGATAACAGGTCATTCAAACGCTTTTCTTTACTGGAAGAAAGTCGCGCAATGATAGCGTTTTTCAAAAAATTATATAGATTAGAGGCGGGTGGAGCAATAATAATGTCACAAATATTACTGACGACTTCCATCGGTAAATTCGCGATTATGTAATCATATTTTTTACGATCAGAAGTTATTCGTGCAACGTTAAATTGAGCTTCGACTTGAGAAAACCATATTTCTGGTTTAGCTATCCAGAAGGGGGGAAGTTCCAATGACGTGACGTATTGATTTTGTGCAACAACTGGATCAGTAACAATAGGGTTTTTAAGATCCGTTGGTGCAACTGCGTTTGAGACGGCCATATTTAAAAAAAATAACAGTAGATCAAATGAATGAATTATTTGAATGATTGACTGGTTTAAAATAAAACAATGGAAATGAGCATATATAAGGTACCTACTAACCATGTACAATAATTGATAATTTCAAAAGGTAAATTCCAGTCTTGTAATCTTTTATTGAGTTATTCTATTAGACGGTCCAAATCTCCAAAAATACCAAATGTCGTATTTAAAAAATCCAAATCCAATATAATATTTAAAATCTTTAATTAAGGAAAAGGTTTTTATCTTCTAAAACATCAACTACGCATGTTGGGTCATATCTATATCTTTTCCAGTGTATGTATATATCAGAAAGGCTTCGTATCGGTCTCACCAATTTATGTGGACGTCAAATTACTGGGACGTCGGGGTTACCAATAAAAGTAAGTTGTTGGATCAGCAACTTAAGTGACTAATTTATAGCAGTCTTCGGGCATCGGAGTAATAATCAATTTATGGAAATCGCCGGGGTAATCAATTTACGATAATCGTCTATGACATCAAATTATGTTATCACGTCTGGGTCACCAATTTATGTGGGGTTCCACATAATCAAAATCAAATAATATTTCAAATATTTCAATGTGGTTTAATGTAGTTAAAACTCCAGGGATAAAATTTACATTAAAAACATATACCACATATACATACATATATAATTATCTTATCATATTATTAATTATGTAACCTAAGTAACGGATTTTATTTTAATGCTCGGGATCTAGTTTTATGTAAAACAATATAACAAATAAAGGAAATAGTTAGGTAACTACACTACATCACGCATGAATTATGGCGTTAGGGTTGTACCCTCTAGTTTAACCTGGAGCAAGGCCACCCCCCACCACTTTTCGATGATTCATACCCGGGGCGAGGGGAAAGCGGTGAGTCACACACCTGAGGGGTCGGACCCCATTCGTCATGCATGAATTATTATGAGCTTGGGGGACAAATAAGAAAGGGTAGGTCCCTTCATATTACTAATACCTGAGGTACGGGGGAAGGTTTGAAGGAGCTAGACAATCACTTCCGGTGAGACATAAATGCATGAGTCATAGGTTTGAGGTGATCGATAGTTTAACAAGCTGCTGCGCGAGCATGAGAGGTGGGGAAGGTAGTGGGGTTGACTCTACTATTATAAATGTATTGCAACAGAAGTGGAAGAACAGTTAACATTCAGTATTTTCTGGGCTGTCATATAGTAAAGAACTCGAGAACTAAAAGTTAGTGTTGCGCAAACACCTGGATTATTTCAAGTGATTATTACTCTCTGCAATTCTTTCTCGGTGCTATCTTGACTATCCCCATTCAATAAAGAACTCGAGAGCTGAAAAGTGAGTGTTGTGCAGTCATCTTCAGGTGAGCAATATTTTCTGCATTTTTTTATTCAACTGTATATTTATTTATTATCATGGCTATTTCTGATTATGACTTATTGACACTTAATGCAATGATCAATGAAAATATTGAGGTTTTAGAGCAAAAGCCTATATCATCATTAAACTTAAATAAACCATACATCATAAAGAAAATGTCAGCGGTCAATACGCGGTTTGGAAAATCAATCGTACATTACATTTAAATCATGTTTACCAAAACGAGTTGTAGAAATTATATCTGTTGATCTTATCAATAAAATGAATTCATCTGGTGGTAAATACACCCTAACTTATTTAGGTCCGATGTATATCGGTACAAGAACCAGTGCCATGTTACGATTCGATTATAATAATTGATGACTAATATTTATATTAATTTTTTAATTAGATAATAAATGGAATACAGTTGAAATAATAGTGGGAGAATATTGCCATTAACATACTGTCCGAACTATTCTCACATAGTAAAGAACTCGAAAGTTAAACAGCGAGTGTTGGACAAGCATCTTAATTCAAGTGAGCCGTCTAATTATGTCTATCGAATGGAACAAATGTCTACATTGCCATCATGTGTTTAGACATTGGATTACACAATCTTTACCAGCTAATCTTAGGTTGATAGGTATTGAGTGTATTAATTATCTGTACAACGACAGTGTTATTGATGCAGTACGCAATAGAGAACGCGGTGAGACAACAGACTATTGTCCAGAGAATGATTTAACATGGAAACTGGAGCAGATGTGTGATGACATTTTCATTCATGAACTTATGCAATTATATGCGTATCGAGACGTCAGTTTATCCAAGAACTGTATGGAGACTATATTCCAGATGGTGGCATTACAAATTGAAAATACCGAACATAGATTTTTGCTATCGGCTGAGCGACTGGAGAATGGATTATGGGTTGTGTATCAAAGCGAATGGGGGGATGGAAGGCTAGTCTCCAAGTTCCCTATATCACAATAGAGACTGCTTGTGTCGTCATTACAAATACTATTCTTTTAATTGTATTTATCTATTTCCATTGTATTATTGAAAAATATGTAAAAAAGTATTAAATATATATAAAGAAATTACTGAAATACACTGTTTTCTTTCACTAATTTACTATTTCAGGGTAATAAAGTTCACCAATACCTGAGAAATTATATGTAATTAAGAATAATTAAGGGCACACATTAAAATAATACATTCATTTTTATTACCTATTTCTGATTATATAACTAAGTGCACTTAAAAAGTTTTATTCCAATATTTATTTCAATTTAATAATACATTTGTGAATGAATAGAGTACATTTATCGTTATTATATTTCATATTAGAGTTTTATATGGCAACAGCAAAACCGCTCTGGACTGAACCATCCAATGCATTATGCGTAAATAAGCATCATGAAGTATAAGAGCATATACTCGAGTTTGTCCGGGAAACTTTGTCTTTCGTGTTTCAAATTCAATTTTTATGTCTACAATGAACGATTTAATTGCATCTGGTTGGCAGGAACAATCTATGACAAATAATGGAGATTTTCTGAATTCTCCAAGATCCATCATGGGTTCGCCCATATCTTTATCATAGTAACTTCGCTGAAAGTTCTCATATGCATAGTAGGCTGCCGAGTCGAGTTTCTTATCGAAATCCAAATTCGAACGCTCGTAGGGAAATACTTCAGAGTTCAGATATAGTCGAATATTATTAATATCTGCATTTATAAACTTTGTGGCGTCTTTGGTTCTATCATTGGAATTGCCATTGTTTTGAAATCCGATGATGATATATCGAGGTCTCTCAAGGCTGTTAGTGGTTTTAACAGCCCATATGTCAGATGACGTATCACGCAAAGTAGGTAGCTCATAGAGATCCCACATGCGGGAAGCCACCTTCACTATAGCATTATTACCGCCCTTGTTAATTCTATTTAATAGTTTAAGCTTTTGTTTATCTTCAGGCACAATGTGTTTTATCTTCCACTCAGTTTTGCTAATTTCTAGGTCTGCATCAACTTCACCAATGTAACAATCTTTAAATGATCGAGCTATGATTAAAATTAATTCCTGCTTTGTATTTAAAACACCTCTTGTGTAATCTTCAGCAAAACTCATGATGTATTTAAGAGTCAGCCTACCACTGAATACGTGACTGGTAGTATATAAATTCTCTTGCTTTTCTTCGGTCAGACCCCAACCTGTGGTTAAAAGTGATCGGAGATGTGTTTGTCCATATGATACCATAGTTTCATTGTAGAAGTGATACCGGGCTTTCTAATGACAGCTACTTGCTCACCACCCATTTCATATCTGATTTCCTCAAAGAGAAAAGCTAGTGCATTATTGGATAGATAACAACGCTTGGTAGCATCACTTGGGGTAAATTTTCCTTCAATATAAATATAACTTTCTGCAACGTCGAGTATAAGGTCTTGAAAATTGATAGGAATGCGTATTTCATCCGAGTTATTGTAATACGGTGATCCATATGGTTTATATGTATGCTCATGTAAACTAGCCAGTGACTTGTCAAACACAGGTTCGTCAAACACCTCGACCTTCTTACTAGAAGTAATAGTCTCCGTTGTTTAATTTTCTATTAATTTTTGGCCTATGGATTGGAGAAAAGCGCGATCCTTAGCTGACAATCTAGGTCTTGACTGTTTAAGATGTACAGGTTGATTGAACCGCTTTCCACACCTACTCTTCTTTTTATCATTGATCACATTTTGTCGGTGTTGTATTAATCGTTGCTGGTTATATCGAAAACCCATTTTTATGTTAAATTTGTTTCAGTTCTAGTTTTACAATAATCTTCTCGCCGCGAAAATTAATTAAATCTCCGTTGTCATCCAATATGCGCAGCATAATAATGTTATCGATAAACTGACGCCCTCCAGGTTTAACAGGCAAATATATTATGTTCGCTGGCTCCCTGATAAGTTTGTATCCAGGTTCAACATCAATATCAAACTCGAAAAGAGTGTGAGATTTAAGGGCATTTAGATACGCTCCAGAAATAATGTTGCAATCCACACGTACCATCCTTACTTTCATAATATCAACAGGGAGTGTTGATTCGTGGATCTGGTTTGGATGTAAGTATGTTGGTTCAAATCCCCCCAGACTGCCAATAGAGTTTGCTTGTGAAAAGTCAGTTTCATATTTTGACCAAATTTCACACTTCAGCGTATTGTTGTATGCTGGTAGCCGGAATAATTTTTCTTTTTCTTCCTCTGTATCAGCTGGTATAGCTTTCAGTATTGCTATATATATTTAATCAATTTCGTAGGCTCCATGCGGTATATGCTTGTATACGAGAGGTAGTTTTGGACGCTCTCTATAACAAAAACGATTGTTTATCTCGTTTACATTAAATATAGAGTTGTAAGAGTAGAATCTTATTAATTCCAGTCCATATCTACTACCCGTATTTAATTCAATGGATGGATAAAATTCTGCACTGAGCACGCTTGAGCGGCTAGACACGGTGAAGGTGTGCGACATGACTGATGTTTTTTGGACATTGTTGTATGAATTTATTGTGATTTACAGCAATCATTGTAGTATAACCTTCTTTTCTTGGGAGGCGATGGAGATACATATATTTCATTATTATTTGATGCTACATTCAAATCACGTACTTTACAGTAACAACAAAATATTTTTCGAGGTGGTGAACCATCATTAACATCAATACCACTAACGTCATCATTTGAATAATGTTCTTGACAGTACTGATATTTTAAAATATCAATATCTTCCTGAAGATGTTTAGGCAATTTGTCCCACACTAATGCAATTTCATGGGAGGCACATCCAATCATTACTTCTTTAGGCATATCCGAAAGTTGTTGTTTCGTAATCTTTAATAAGCTGCGTAGTCTAGAGAATGCAATTAATGAGTGGCCCATCCGTTTAATAGCATTTCGATCCATTGATGGTGTTACAGAAGCCATTATAGAGTTTTATTTAATTCTTGAAGAAAGAAACTTTAAGCACAAATGTCCACACCACACTGTGTTGAAATTTTGTTGGCGTTCATAATTATAATATATCTTATCGGTAGAATTTGAACCTTTGCGCAAGTACAGGATCAAATCTTTAAGTGGGGAGTAAGTCACCAAAACTATCAAAATATGTGACTAGACTGCCACGTTTTTTATATGCCACCCAATGTGTTCCAGGGCCATCTATACTATCCCAATTTATGATTGTGGATTCATTATGATTTAGTCCAGAATTTGGCAGATTGTCACGCATAAATATACCTCGGAAATATGGTATCTTCATCTTCTCAACATAATATTTAAGATTGATGTCACTCAGAGGTTTTCGAGGTAGGGTGTCTAGTAGTTTTTTGAACTTTGTGGTTTTAAATAAAGACCCAACCCTTTACGATACGGTTTCAAATATAATCCTTTACCACTTTTTCCTAAAGCAATCGCTTCCATGTGTCTATTGTGACGATATTTTCGACCGATTCCCCTCTTCTTGTTTTAATATCATTTACAGCTTTGGCTATACCAACTGCACCTCCAGCCAAACTACCTAACGCCGATAATCCAGCGAAAATAGGTATTAAGAGTAGAATTCCATCAACTTTCGGAACTGGTATAATCCTAGGTGTACGAATATTGCGTTTTCCACCAGCCGCCAACATGTGACGTTGTGCTGCTTGAAGCGCCAGTTGCGCCATTTTTCTTGTATCCTTGGCAATAGATCGCTTACCACTGGTCTTACGCAACTCATCACGCACTATTCCTGCACCAAAAGCTATCTTTCTAAGACTCTGCCCACTTTTCTTTTTGTTTTTTATTACAGTTTTTCCTTTTGATTTACAGGATGTTGCTGACTTACAACCCATACCGAGACGTTGCTTTCCCTTCGTTATGGTTGTAACTAACCACGCGGATGCCTTTTCTTTAATGCCTGCATCTTTGGATTTAACTCGTTTCCAAGCAGCTTGTTTAAGCTGATAGTCTGCTTTGTGTCGGGCAGCTAAATCACTTGTGTTTTGATCGTATGCAATATCGTGCTGCTTGCATGTAGAATCTAACTGGTTTATGCCTGGATCACCTCGCGCTAATATTTTTTGTAATTTAGTGCCGGGACCACAGTACTGGTAACCTCCAGGTAAATGCAGTTCAAATGGTAGCTTATTAGGGAATTCACTATCCCCTTACCAGCCTTTAAATTGCGGTTTTTAGTTGTGCGCTATTTGACTGACAACATTTAAATAACAATTGTAATGCATGTGTCTGTTTATATAGTCGTGAACCATGCTACGATGCGCATTGTGAAGCAGAGACAAAAATTTATTATAGACAATCTAGATGATAAAGTTGGATGTGGGTTACAAGTTAAATCGCGCCATGGACCGTTACTTCCCTCAACTATTCGTGGGCTATTAATCTGCCCAAGCGCATGTGGAAAAACAAAGGAGGAGGGTCTCTAAGGTCGGTTTTCGGCCTAATTTATTTCTTGAGAAAAAAAATTGAAAAACATTTTTTTAGTATCTACTAACAATATTTAATCGATTCCACCCCAAACGAAACTTTCCCGCACTCACCTCCCCTATTTATACCTCCCTAAACTATTAAATAATCAGCATTCAGTTGATTTTTTTGGAGGCCACTGAAACATTTTAACATGATTTTTGCTGAATAAGGATATTTTTTATTTTGTACGTGTATTTTCGTTGTTTCGGAAGTGGTGGGAGGAGGGAGGAGGGGGTGACAGGGGGTAAAAAGGGAGTATGGGGGACAGTTTAGTTTGGGGTGGAATCGATTAAATATTGTTAGTAGATACTAATTAAATGTTTTTCAAATTTTTTCCTCAAGAAATAAAATAGGCCGAAAACAGGCCTTAGAGACCCTCCTCCTTTACTTATATCCCTGCTTACTCATCCTCTTGAGCTTCGTTTTGCAAATATACCTATACCTATATTCAAAGTCTCTATATCAACTCAAGTATGGACGCTAAACCTGATTCTATATTTATATTTGACGATGTTATATGTGAAAAACAAGACGTAATTCGTGCGTTTTTCTCAATGGGTCGTCATAGAAATGTGGATTGTTTTTATCTGGCACAAACATATTCTCGCGCACCAAAGCAGTTAGTGAGGGATAACGCAAATTTTATAGCATTGTTCAAGCAGGATGACATGAATTTACATCACATTTTCTCTGATCATGTCTCACCGGATGTATCTTTTAAAAAATTTCAAGAAATGTGTGCAGAATGTTGGAAAGAAAGATATGGATTTCTCATAATTGACAAGGACAGAGAAGTAAATGCAGGGAGATATAGAAAAGGTCTTGACAGTTTCATATATCCATAAACAATTGTAATTAGAACTTCAATCGATCTGCAGACAGCATCGGGAATACATCGGTGAAATTAAATAGAAAGACGATATGGATAGAGATGTGGGTGCTGAAATAAGTCTGAAACGCCAATTAGTTGAGGCTACCGAGTCCGTACGTAAGAAGTTTAATTCTCTCAAGAATAGGGATGTTGAGGATAAACTAACGTTGGAGAAGTTATATGAACCCATAACCACACCTTTAAAAATCTTATCATCCGCTTCAAAGGTAACATCACAAAACAAAGTGCCAACACAAACGCAAAAGCCAACACAAACCCCAGGGGGTGCAAGAGCTAGTACTAGTACATTTAAGGCAACACCTGACACTAGTGATGAATATGACGAGAATAATGCAAGTCAAGCATATTTTATGGAAACACCGCCGAGGTCATCGTTAATGAGCACCCCAAGTTCAGAAAGTGCCCTTGACAGTGCAGAAAAAAAAGATGATGTGATCAAACAACATGTAAAAAAGTTAGTCTGGCAATCATAAATATGATACTGTATACGGTGTGCGTCTCGATCCCAACACAGATAAACTACTAATGGGTAATAGTGAAATACGCTTTTCTGGTGAAAATATCACATTGTGGCATGGTAATAAACGAGTGGGAAAGTATCCTGGTAGTTCAGAGTTATATGATGTAATATTTATGAAATATCCATCAGCACTACGTAGCGATGAGACATTTATGGGAGACGTAGAGCGTGAAATATATCGGCAAATATTAAATAAGAGAAAAGCACCATATAACCATTATGACATAAGTATGAGTTTGAATGTAAAGAAATGGAAGAAATTCAGTGAAATTATAAAACCACTGTTATCTTCTACAGTAATAACGAGATCTAGAAGAGGTTCGGGTATGCATATTAAGAAATTATACAATAATAAAGGTGTGGATTATGTCTATTGGAATAAACTGAAGGAGTTGGTAGATCGTCTACGTCTGCTGTATAGTTCAGAAATGGCTGGTAATAACAATGTAAGGAACGAAATAGTCAGTATATTGGAGGAATTAAGAGAAGAAGGAATAATCTATTAGCGAAACATAAATATGTTATTGTAAACATTTCTGTTTAAAATAAGTTATAAGTAATTTTTAGCTTTGTATAGGAAATGCTCAATAAAGAGTGTGCATTATTTTTAAAATTTCATACCACAGCAAAATGAGGATAAACAAGGATAAAACGAGGGTAAATAGTGATAAAACGGGGGTAAATGAGGATAAAACGCGGATAAACAGGGATAAAACTGGGATAAATCAGGATAAAACGGGGATAAACGCTTATAAAACGGGGGTAATTAAGGATAAAACAAGGATAAAACAAGATAAAACGATAAAACAGGGAGAAACAGGAATGAAACGAGGGTAAATAGTGATAAAACAAAGATAAATGGGGATAAATAAGAACGAAAAAATGACTAGGATAACTGTAAGCTAATAAAACTAGAATAATCCGCCATATATTAACCATTTAATATCAAACAACAGAGACATAAATATGTATATATGTAATACTTGTGGTGCTACATTCTCTTGGTTTAGTGGTCTAAGTCGACATACCAATGTTCATAAAACCATCTCTTTTCAGTGTGGTTTGTGTACTAAAACATTTAAAAGGAAAGATAATTTAAAATGCCACATACAAAGAGTACACAGCGAACGAGAGTCTAAGGTATTAGAATTCTTATTCTCAAATGGAAAACTAATAGAAAAAACGGAAAATATTTGTCACAAACGAGTGAATATTGGAATAAACCGAAAGAATTGGTGAATCGTCTACGTCTACTCTATAATTTAAAAATGGCAGGTAACAACAATGTAAGTAACGAAATTGATAGTGTATTTGATGAATTGAGAAAAGAAGGAATAATCTACTAGCGAAATTACAATTATTTTGACTCCCTATATCATATAAAATATTCTGAAATGCTTAAATCCTATCAGAAGTAAATAAAAATGGCTAGTGTAAAGACCAAAATTGACAAGTTTGGACGCAGAACAGGTAACGCTAATTAATCCCTAATTTCACGTGGACCACCGGGCATTGGTTTTAACCTTACGTCCGATAATCACTTTGATATTCAGAGTAAACGTTTAAAGAACACTGGAGAACCAGTAGATGGTCAAGATGGTGTGACCCGTAATTATGTTGATCATCGCTTCAACACATTCCTCCATGAAATACATAAAGCTATGAATGATGTGACCGATTTAATAATAGAAGCAATGAAAAAATATACAAATATACAAAATATATAAATATATTATATAAAAATATAATGACAAACTCGAGAAATTTAAAGAAGAAAATATTGATAGCATTGTCAAGAAATAATTTAATTCACTATTTCATATAAAATACTTCGACAAGCTTAAATCATATCAGATATAAACTGAAATGGCTGCTGTAAACAACACAATCGACAAGTTTGGACGACGAAGAAGTGCTATTAATAAATCAATAGTTGTGCGAGGGCCTCCAGGCATTGGTTTTGTCCTCACCGCAGATAATCAATTTGATATTCAGAATAAACCTTTAAAGAATATTGGCGATCCGTTGGATCAAAAAGATAGTGTAACTCGTAACTATGTAGACAAAAATATTATTAAGTCTATGGAAGACATTAAAAAATCATACACTGCATTTTTTGAGAAGCAGATGTCTGATTATAATACATTTATGCACAATAAAAATACCCAAATAATTGATGAAATGCGAAACTATATTGACAAAGAAATTTCTGGGGTTAAGAAATTATCCGAGGACAATTATAATACTTTATATGTTGCAATAAACCAGATGTACCATCATACTATCCAAGAATCTCAAGCAAGCAAGACTTCAATCAATCCCATCTTAATGTCAAAAACACTCCAGGAAGCTACGGTAGATGCTAAAAGGACCGATGAAATACGTCAGGTGGGGTCTGAAATATTTGATACACTTACGGATCCATCTATTTTGAGAGTATTTAAAACGAAGGCTGAAATACTTGAAGCGGCTAGAACCAAATCCTAAATATGATGGCTAGTAATGTAAAATTACAAGTTGTTAAAGAATTACATGGGAGTTGTAGAAGAAATTTCCGTAGAATGAGAACAATAATAAGAGGCTATGGTGATTTATGGCAGATGGATTTGAGTGAGATGCGGCCATATGCCCATGATAATACTATATTCTCGTAGTGATTGATTGTTATTCCAAATATCTGTGGACTAGACACTTAAAAAATAAAACTGGTATAGACATTACGAAGGGTATGAAAAGCATTTTGGAAGAATCAAACTATTGGCCTAAAAATTTTCAAAGCGACCAGGGTACGGAATTTTACAATAGGAACTTTTCCGCTTTAATGAAAAGACACAACATTAATCATTACTCTACGTATAGTACAAAAAAAAGCCGCAATTGCAGAGAGAGTAATACGAACAATAAAAAATTGGATGTATAAGGAATTCTCAGCCAGAGGAAAATACAAATGGGTTGACATTCTATCCAACATTACAAAAATGTACAACAGCAAAGTACACCGTACAATTGGTATGAAATCTGCTGATGTAAAACCAACCACAAAATTGAGTGCTTATAATAATATTAGTATTGCCTTAAAACCTAAATTTCCTTTTGGTGTCATAGTTCGAATAAATTGAAAGATATTATTTATTTACAAGTAATTTTCTATGGTATAATAAAAATACAGTTAAATGAGTTCTCCAGCTATGCATATTTTAAGAGGATAATATGGTCAAAGTACAAAAAATAACACATAGTTAACCTAATTTATATTGTTTTTGGACCTTTGCGTTAAATAGGCATAAAGTTCTTTATTCTTGGCTTAATTCGGCAATTGCCGCAAGCAATTCATCCAACTTATCATAGAACTAGGTTCGACCTGGTTTTGTGCAGAATTATGTTCGATATCGTTTATGCCGAACCGTGTCCACTGTATATTTTGTTCTGGATCACTCTGAAAAAATTGTATATCAGACCCACGGTAAAGTCTTTGTTGAATTTGGTATTATAAATCGTTTATCGTCATGGTGAGATAATGCGACTTTATTTTTTACTTCTGTATAAACGTCATGTAGGTAGCTTCTAAATGTATTCATTTTCCTATATATCAAACCGCCTTGTTCAACAATATGTTTATAGTCATCTATTGACAATTCTTTTTTAATTACGGATCTCTTTACTCCTTTGGCTTTTTTTAACTCGCTACCTACAGATTGCACGGAATATGCCTTTGCTCCCGTACCATAGAAACTAATTATGGGTTCCGAGGGGAATTCACCTTTAAAGTTTCCCAAAATCGATGGACCCTTCGGGATATTAAATAAATTCCCATCCTGATAGTTTGAAGTATCAAATTTCTCTCGGTTATCTATTATAAAGTCATAAAAGTTGTCCGTCAGAATTTTGAGAATCAGACTATCGGTATCGCAATATAATAAACTCACATTATCTCCAAACTCTCTTTTAATTACGTTATAGAAAAAAATTGTACAGTACCGTCTTTGATAATTCCAAGACACAGAACCCGATGTGAATTGGTCTATTATAAAGAACCTTTTGCCTACCCATGTGAATCATCGGTAAATATCGAGCACGTTTTAAAATTTGGTCGAGATATTAATTTGTTTGCTCCCATACTGCGCCTTATACTCTCCCAATGTGTGACTAATTTTATATCTGATCTATTGTCGACATTTTCCATCGTCTTACCAAATGTTGCATTGTTCATTAATTTGTATTGATCCTTTTCAAATTTATTTTTCGCCCTGTTTCTCATGTCGGTGTTCAAGTTCTTTAACCACGGCGATTGATTAAATTTAAGAACTCTATGTATTTTCGTAACCATCAGACCATTAGTAATAGCCTGCTTTAAATTTATATAGTGTACTACATACTTTTTCTTATCATTCAGATTTGGTATCAACTTTGTTAATTTCGATTTTGAACTGAGTGCAAGTCATGTAAATGCTGTGGATAAAGTATGTCTACCTCAAAAACGTACCCAATAGGACCATTATTCCAGATACCCATATTATCTAAATCACCGATTTCCCTATCAGACATCCACGAGAAGTTGTCTGTAGGTAATACCTGAACCATACTGTGTCCATATAAGTTCGTGGCGTCTAGGTATGTAACGAACGATGCTGGTTCATTGGGATTATAATAAGGTAGAAACTTATTGTTTGCAGTATGTTTCCTTTCTGAACATTGGCTTATTCCACCCTTAATGCCCTTTTTAAAGAATGAATCATATCGATATCAGTTAACAATTCTAACTCTACTCTAGTTAATTTCAACATGGCATCCCATGATAATCCAGGAGCTGTATAGTACTGAGCCGGATCCAATTTATATTTATCTAAAGAAATTCTACGAAAATTTTCAAACATATCGCATAACAGAAGTACATCTGACTTCAAGTATAGGTCTGAGTAATCACCCAAAGTCTGACATTGAAACAAGTCCCACACGTCTTTAGCCCGCTGATAGTCCGCATCTGATATGTGTTCGTTGTTTAAATTATCGTAAAATTCCTTCTTCGATGGTAACTCTGTTTTATTTAACTTATCTAAATTATCCATAAAACTGTAAGGGAATACACCCTTCGGCCTCATTAAATTGAATTTATTGTTATCGTTATAAAAACTCCTTGTTACCTCCAACTGAGCGTCATCTAAATTTGCACCTAAATTTTCCAATGATGCAGCTAAAAATTTAAAACTATCGATAAACCGTAACTGTAAAATTTTTTTTTGTAGTCCCCTTTTTGTCAACATAGTCGTGCATATAAAGATGTTTTGTAAAGGATATATATTTTTCTTTATTCTGTGCTATTACACCGACCCTATCTTTATATTTACCCAACTCTTTGATGAACATGTGACAATCATAGCCGCTCAAATTGTGGAATATAATAGGTACAGAATTAGGCAAATTGTAATTCAGGTTGCAGGTAGAATGTGCAGCACCGAATCTTACCTTGCCAGTTAAATGGCAATGATCTTTCACTTTTACATCATCTCTACCAAAAGGCTTCTCACATATGCCACATACTTGCCACAAAGGCTTGCTTTTCTTGTGCTGTCAATTTTGCCATTGACACTATATCTTTCATGTGTTGATTATATATGTTTCGTAAATCAGCCTCTATACGACTTACAAAAACTGAAGCTGCATCAGACCTCCGGTACAACTCGAATTTAGATAGGGAATTGTCATACGAACACTTTATAATATATGCAAAGGAGTATGGTTCATGTTTAAAAGTTTTATTTGTAAACCATTGTTCGGGGTTTAGATCACACGTAACGATAGATTTTAAAATCGATTCAAAATCTGCATATACCACGAAAGGTACTTGCATTTGTTTCTCGATATTTTCAAATTTCAATATATTTTCAGGTACTTCTTTACCTATCAATACGGAATTTTGTTGTTGGCGTAGTTGTATAAATATGATTACAATAGTTTCTCTGGTGTTCAAGAAGCTGACTTTCCTTACTGTAGTACACTAAACAGCCATCACATAAATAGTTTTTTTGCTTACTATGATTAATTTGTCTGGAAACTAATTTTGACAAATTTTTTATATAACAATAATGGTTATTAACGCAATTGTTATTACAGTGATGATTTTCGTCGGTTTCAACACAGTTTCCAGAAAGTAACAATAAATTTACATGATAATTCAACCGTTTTTCATGATAACGCAAAGATCCAACAACTTCATATTTTATCTTGTTATTTTCAAATTTCTCCTCTAACCCGTATACATTAATTGAAATATTATTCATTTCTTCAAATTTTGAAATATATCGCAATTTTACTGGAAAACCCATACCTGTTAACTTTAGTACTGTTGAAAAATGAGGATATGATAGAATGTCCGATGTACGGCCATTTGCAGGGTACAGCGCCGATGTTACAGCCCAAGCGAATCAACACTGGTCCTGATTTTCCACATTTATTACGGCATTCTAATTACTGATGTACTTCGGTAATTTAACATATGATGAACCACCAAGAGGACTGTACTTGTTTACATTGATTTCCACAAATTCAATTCTTTCAATAGTCCATCCTAACAATAAATAATAATTAATAACTCTCTCCATATTGTTTTAAAAATATTAACATACCAGAATCACGTTCTTGAAATTCGGTAGCTTGTGTAATCACAGCTTCCACAAAACTATTCAAGACATCGTTTAAGTCCATAGACTCGTTCAAAATTGCATTGCTCGTATTAAAACACTTTACATCTCCCACATCCTGAGTTGACAGAATGTATCTTGCAAAATTTTCCATGTTCACTTTTACAGCTTTATGTATCCTCAATGCTTCTTGAAGAAGATTTAAAATTTTCGATCTCATTTCATTAAAAAATGTCGTATAATCTAGATGAATATTTTTGCTGCGCACCCTGTATGTTACGATGGGACTTTTGAAAGTACTTTGGACAATTTCTACACCACCAATTAGAGGAATGCATGAATTAGTTCTATGCTGTAACGTTCGTTTATGAGCAACCATCTGAGCTGCGGTTAATGTCACATTACGGCAGTTGCAGGTCTGCATATTTGTTGAAGAAGTTGGATCCAATCTAGGCTGCTTTGAAGAAGGCCCGGCAGCATCTTGCAATTTTGAACATGAGTGCCTTTGATGACGTCGTAAGTTGTCACTACGTGTAAAATTTTTCCTGCAATGTGTACACGAAAACATTTTTTACCATTTTATTAAATAACACAATAACAACACTGTGAAAGAATTGTAAAATAATTCACAAAACTGATATTTAGTTCTTCACTGTAGTCCAAACAGTACTGAGAAAAAAGATCACTTGAAATAATTCACAACGTACACGTTTATCTTTACTATATGAAAGCTCAAATAGTAATGAGCGTTAACTGGTTTTTCGTTATATTTATAGTAAAGTCGACCCCTACCCCATGCATGATTCATCCGCCATCAAAATACATAATGAATGTTATCACGCAATCAGTTCTAGCCAAAATCAACAAAAATATATGTTAATGGATCGTTTTAAAGCATTTTAAGTTTCTGGGTCATTTCTCTGTATTTGACTCGACCCCCAAGCAATAAAATCTAGCTGTACTTAGGCACCAGATGTTCGAGCTTTCAAACATTCATATACTAAATTTAAATATACCATTTTCATTATGCCTATTTAACGCAAAGGTTCAAAAACATCAACTTTTTTATTCTAGACCAATTTGACTTTCTTACACTTTATTTGTCTGCAATAGATTACGGAGATTTAATAAATTTTTTTTTTAGACAAGAATCAATACATAATATTTCACCCTCGTAAATAAGCACGTTGATCATAAATAGACAATTCCATGAGGTATTACAAATTACCGAAAAGATCTTTTGCATAAAACAAATGTATACTTTATGTTTTCAAATATGAAAAAAAATCTTTTTTCTAATAAATTGATTGGTTTTGAATAAATGAAACGTTTGACTAAAATCGATAATGAAATGGGGGACGCTCCCTCGTTATGGTCAATTAAATCACACTTGAAAAATGTAAAGTGTTGCGTAAGAACGCAACATTTAAAAGATTATTGGGTGGATTGAAATAATCAATACGTATAGGGAACAAAAAATAGAGTGCCATTTGTAAATAATGAATAATTTTGCTTCTAAAGCGTTGATGAGTTAACAAAGCGGTAGAGCTTGTTTTGTGAATAAGTTACAATAATATTATCTAAAATTAAACTTAGTTTAAATAAACATTGCAATTGAAAGTGTCGCTGGCTCCTGTACTATTGTGGGATCAAAACATATGTACTATTTATTGCCGCAATGTCTTTTTATATGTAAAAAGCGATTTATTTTTCCTATAGTGGCTCCACGTAAAATAAAGCAATCATTAAATTTAATTGTCGGTAGCAAGGAGTCGATAGCAAGGGGTCAAAATGCGTGAATCATGTATGACGCATCGGAAGTGATTGTCTAGCTTCTTCAAACCTTCCTCCGTACCCTCAGGTATTAGTAATATGAAGGGACCTACCCTTTCTTATTTCTCCCCTATAGCGTTATGACGCAAGCTGTGAGTCATCGAAAAGTGGTGGGGGGATCGGCTAGCTCCCGGTTAAACTAGAAGGGTTCTTCCCTTTCTTATTTGTCCCCCAAGGTTATAATCCACGCATGACGAATGATACATCAATGGGGTCCCACCCTCACTCTTTAGGTATGATGAATCATCGAAAAGTGGTGGGGGGTGGTCTAGCCCCCGGTTAAACTAGACGCCATAATTCATGCGTGACATGTTGATGTGAGACATACAGGGGTCGGACCCCTGTATGACTCACCCCAGGTGTGAATCATCGAAAAGTGGTGGGGGGATCCCGAGCTCCCGGTTAAACTAGATGGGGTGCAACGTTATAATTCATGAGTGACGTGTCATAATTCATGAGTGACCTCTCATATATGACACATCAATGGGGTCCCGCCCTCACCTTTCCGGTATGACGTTACCCCTACTCCTCCTTATTTAGCACCCGGTTAAACTATCTACTAATGTTGTTTACCTGTAATTTTTCTTTGTAAAGTATAGTTTGTAATATCCAGAAGAGAAAACACTTTAAAATCCAAAAATCGTCAATTTTTGCGATTTTTCGCTTTATTTGCAATATTACTAGTAAATGAAGTATTGTTCGAAAATATATCAAGAGATAGAAAAGTTGAGAAAATTGATTTTGAATATTTTATTATTCTTGACTTTTTCCCAGAAAATTCTTCGTTTAAAAACTAGAGACGAAAGAACAATGCTACTTTTCTATTTTTTTTAACTTAAAAGAAAATGAATATAATTATTCAATATTGTTGTTATGATATTGTTGAAGATGAAGAAAAGAGAGAAATTTAATGTATTATTGCTTCGTCTCCAACAAAACGGGCTAAATTATATTAAATTATATATTAAATTAACTAATTGACTGGTTTAACTCCAAACTTTTAACGATACATTTTAATAAAATTTTATTTACTCCATTTTCCTGTTATAAGTCTACATTACCAAATTAAAATGAACTGAATATACTAAATATAATTTAATTGAATCCCAATTGCGATATGGCATAATAGGTTAGGGAGGGTTGTTAAGAACTAACCTTAGTAGCCTAGAAAAAATTCAAAAAAAAATTAAAGATAAAATACAAAAAACCAATAACTTAACCCATCAGATATATTATACAAAGATGCTAGAATAATGGACATCCGCCAATTATACTTTCACTCTTTAGTAGTAAAAACATACTCTGAAGAAAATAATTTGATAAATTACAAACACCAAACCAGATATAAAAATGATGTTTTTTGTAAAAGAATGTCAAAAATCATCGACCAGAGAAGCCATAACTTCCTTGCTCCGAAAGCAAATTTTTTACCCAATGAAATTAAAAACATAAAATCTTAATAAATAGCACTTAGTGTGGGGATTAGTTTATTTATCATAATGTTTCAGTTTTTAACAATTACATTGTAGTAGAACAATTTCTTAAATAAACTTATTCTATTCTATTCTGTTCTATTCTATTCTATTCTATTCTATTCTATTCTGTTCTGTTCTGTTCTCTTCTCTTCTCTTCT